>PVJH01039423.1:0-16420 GCA_004026705.1 Nesogale talazaci | reverse complement strand
AAAATCGGGATTTTTTTTGTTTTAACACCGCGGGACGTGGGAAAAATTGTTCAAAAGCAGGACGTCTGGTCACTTTAGGAACTAAGAAACTTCCCTGACTGAGGACACAGCATGGAGAGCCTTTTGGGATGTGGGCGGATTAATTTCTTCCATGTGTCACTGACCCACAGCTCAATCTCATGGCCTCATCTAGATGCGAAGGAGCTGGGACCTAATTTTGGTGGCAGGAAGCCACTCGGGGCTACAGTTCTCCATGAGTGGTGGGGGTTATATTTTAAGTAGAGAACTAGCCATCGCTGCCACCACAGTCACTGGCTTAAGAAGCAAGCTCTCTCATGAGCTGGTGCCGTCATTCCCATTTCACAGATTGGGAAACTGAGGAACTGGACGTTGGAAGAGTTTGCCTTCAGTGGGGAGGGGACTAGCAGGTCCTGGGCCAGACTCACATCCAGATGGTCTGGCTCTGGGTTCCCCCCTGGGATTTTTGTGAGAATGAAATTCTCCTGGGGCCTCTGGCATAATGAACACGCACTTGTTATCTTTTGTTAATATTGTCAGTATCAGCATCCACTGGAAGCTGGCTGCTAAGTGCATTCCGAGTTCCTGTAGATGGAACCCTCCGGAAAAGGGTAGGTGATGGAGCCAAAAGATAGAGACTGCGTGTTCCAGGGAAATTATATCACAAGCTTGTACTCCTCTCTCGTCACCACCAGCATTGTATCCACCACGGGGAGATCTGACAATTCCTGTGCCAGACACTGTACTAGGCTTTACACACTTGATCTTATTTAGTCTCCACTCCGTTCCTGTCAAGGGGGTGTCCTTTTTTCTTTTCCTGTTGGCATTTTATTGTGAGTGGGACAAATTTGAGAGCATTTTACAGTCACCAATTCCGTATATAGTTTGTTTCCACTCATTCATTGCAGTCCTTTCAATGTTACACTACGGATCTTACTTCCTCCCTGTCTCCACACCTCTTCCTTTCCTAATCCTCTGAACTGTGTCCTTGGGTAAAGGCTGCCCTTTTGATCTCCAATGGTTGATTATTCTAGGGTGTGCACACTTACCCAGTGAGGGGAGGATGGGGTTGGTCTGGGTGTTTGCTGGTGGTTCTGGTCCATGATTGAACCTATGCATAATATGTGATCTTAGGTCTCTGTTTCCACCCTTGCTGAGGATCTCCATCCCAACTGTTAGGTCGCAGGCCTGTGGTTTGTGGTTCTAGGTCTTGCTGGCCTTGTCATGCCCAGGGCTGGCTCGGTCCACGTGATTGACACAGTATCCTAAGTAGCACAGGTCTCCTTAAGAGGATGACAACCACAACCCCCTTCGCTTTGGCACCACGTTTGTGGTGATCCCAGCCTGGTCTTCCCAGACAGCCACGTTGCTGGTGTCTCCCCCCCCAGGTGTTACAGTCAGTTGAACTAGGACACAGATTCCACAAAGCCACCCAGGCCAGTGGATGGATCATTCTGACCATCCATTTCCTCATCTGTGGCCTAGAGTGAATAGCCATCCTCCCTTTAGCTTCCGGGACCAGTTAATTCATATACAAGTCCTTGGCTCAGTGCTGGACACATTATAAACCACCCACTGGTAGCAAGCATTCTTAGTATGAACACACGCAGTGGTATACACATTATAAATCCAGGGGAAACACTGTAACATGTATCATTATTATTACTACTGAGTGCTTTTGAAGTGCTAGTCTCCTTGCTTCAAAATATATCCTCTAAACCTTACGTCATAGCCACCTACGGGGTCTGACTCAGAGCGACCCCAGTGGACAGAGTAGAACTGTTCCTTTGGGTTTCTAAAGCTGCAAATCTTTCTGGGAACAGACAGCCTCCTCTTCCTCCCTGGGGTGGACTTGAACTGTTGGCCACACAGTTAACAGCCCAAGACTGCACCACCAGGAACCCTTGAGTCAGAATCCTCTCGGGGCGGTGGTGTTTTCTGTAAGCTATTCTGTAAGTTTTATGTCATCTATTGAGTGGATGGACAGTCATAAACCAGTGTTTCGCTTTTTTGACATTAGATAAGTCAGGTGAACTAGGACCTGTGCATAATATGTGATCTTAGGTCTCTGTTTCCACCCTTGCTAAGGGTGAAAATTGAAATAATTGCCACCACCCCTCCTCCCCACCCCCCGGAATAATAACAGCACCTAACTCTCAGCGCTATGGGAAGAGCCTGACAGCTAGTACTGTGTGTAAGAAGGGTTGGCGATTGTCTATTACTTTCACAAGGGTTATTCCTGCAGACACTGTGCTCGATGTGGGCACATGTGGCTCCTGTCCTCACAGAACTCTTGGTGGGGGACCTCGTATATGTATCCAATAATTAGATAAGCATAACTTTGTGTCTGTGACCATTACTCCAATTGAAAGCTGTCAGAGGCTTAGAGGGTGTCGACTGAGACCCTTGATGTGGGTGAGGAGAAGCGCAGACTTCCCTAAGCGAGGCTTGCATCTGGCTAAAGCCTGGCCAGTGTGTGGTGGTAATGGTAGCCAGAGCCCTTGAGAAATGCACACAGCATGTGCCAAGGACCTGTGGCAGAGAGAGCAGGGTGACAAGTGGGGCTAGAGGGGGAGAGGGGAGCAGGGCAGGGGCTGGACCAAGCAAGGCTTGATAGGGCAGGTTAAGGAGTCTGTGTTTCCCCAGGGGCATGAAAGAGCTTTGAAGAGTTTTAAGGAGGGAGATGCCGTGAACAGATCCGTGTTCTAAAAGGCTCGGTGGACTGCGGTATAGAGAGCAAGCTGAAGGGAGCAGGCAGGAGGGCATAGGGGTGGCAGTCAGATAGTACCACCACTCCCATGCCACCCCAGCGGTGAGAACACTTAATCCCTTGTTCAAAGCCACTGAGACAGCAATGGCAGAGTGGAGATTTAAACTCCAGTCCAAGGGACCGCAATTCTACCTTCCACCCCACAGAGCCTTCTTCCAAGGGGGCCATCCAGTCTCAACACTTATATTCTGTGGTTGGGAAAATGGAGCCCCAGAGAAGGGCACTGTCTAGGGCAGCGGTTCTCACCCTGTGGGTGGGACCCCTTTGGGGGTCGAACGACCCTTTCACAGGGGCTGCCTGATCCCTCAGAGTCTTAAAATGACAATGATAAAGTAGCAATGAAAATACCGTTATGGTTGGGGGGTCACCACCACACGAGGCCCTGTATGAAAGGGTCGTGGCGTGAGGAAGGCTGAGAACCGCTGGTCTGGTGCATGGTCACACAGCAGAGCTGGCAGCTGAGCCCAGGTTCGCCGGATCCAGTCTGTGTGATGCCTTGACTTGTCCCCTGCAGGTCACTCCTGGGCGGCAGCACAGGTGAGAGACTGTCCTGGCAACAGCAGTTGGGAGAGTCATTTATGACCTGGCTATCACACCTCCGGTTTTATGAGGTACAGCTCCTGCTCAAACGCCACCGAGGTCTTCATGTGCCAGTGGCCGGCCGGGCAGCTCAGGTGTGCTAAGTGCACACTCAACGGGAGTGTCCCCCGGGAGGCACCATCTGGAGGCACCGCCAGTAGGTAGCTTGCACTGGGACGTGCACAACGTGAGCAAACGGGCCAGCCCCAGAGGTGGAGGCTGCTTGGCCTTACCCCACATTTGTGAATTTTTTTTTCCGGAGCGGGGAGAGCCTGTGTCCTACTTTCTTCCTGGCAGATGAATAGACGTATTCCGGAAGACTGCAGAGGTAAACCCCATCCCTTCCCGCCCTCTGCCTGCCCTTGGGAATGTCAGCAGTGGGGAGGGGACAACCTTCCCCGCCTCCCTCCAGCCTGGCCACTGACAGCCCTCTCTTTTCTGATTGAGCGCGTGAGGCTGGGCCCACCCTGCTCAGCATAGCCAGGCCAGATCTCGGTCCCGAGGGGGCTTACAGAATGGTGGTGGGTTTCGTTTTTATGCACAAAGAACCCCGTGGGTGAACAGTGACATTTTTGATGGTAGCAGCTTATAAAAAATACATGTACCAGTGCAGACGAGGTCCCCTCTGAGGACGGGGGAGGTCCTTGGGCCTTTGGAAGTTGACTGACTGGCTATGGTGCTACAGAGCATCTGGGGGTCCTGGCAGTTACCAAGGCTCTGGGGCTGGCTGTGGGGGTAAGGGGTGGGGGTGGGCTTTAGGCAAGGGTGTGTCTCTGCCACACTGCAGGGAGAGGAGAGCAGGGGGCCCTCCATGCCAGCACCTCTGAATTCCACACCAGTTCTTCCTTGCTGGGAGCTCTGTTTCCACCCACCGTCTTCCTCCCAGCCTCCTTCCTTCCACAACAAAGCTTTCTCCATGGGCTCGAGGAAGAGTCTGGAAGCCTTTTTGCACACCACCGGGGCAGGTCAGAGATAGGAGAGAGAACAAAGGCGCTGCTCCCAATGACCGAGGGTGTTCCCCACCTCCACCCATGACCTCAAAACTTCCCATCTGGGTCGGCTGCTGGAACACATATTGCCGGCGGCTCCTTGTCTTCTTTGATCCCAGAATGAAGGGAAGCAGACCATCAGGAAACACACCATTTATCAGGGTCCGGCCTCCGGTAGTTCTCTCGTGGAACTTTCTGGAAAGCAGTGGTGACCCTGCGAGGCAGTGAGCTTGGGCCCCGCAGGGTGTCTCCCTGTGTTGGGTGACCCTAGACCAGCCTGACTGACAGGGCTGTCTGAGGCTAAGCCTTGTGAGATTGATCCCCAGGCCTCCCTCTCGAGGCGCCTGTGAGGGAGCTCCAGCTTGTGGCCTTGAGGTTAGCAGTGAGATTCAGCTCTCTCAGACAGGGGCTGGAGATGACATAAGATTGAGTTTTGTTTCCCTCCTCCCCCCTCCCAGAGTCGTAAGAGACCACACTTCAGAGAACCATGGACTCTGACTCTTCGTCGTTGAGTTAGTCTGGGTAGACTAGAGAAACAAAATTCATAACACTCATAGAGTTTTCTATAAAGTTTTCTATAATATATATATAACTGTACATTAAGAAAGAACCCCAACCTAGTACTGTCCAAGCCCATAAGTCCAGCATTAGCCCATATGTCTGGCACCGATCTACAAAGCCCTCCTCAATATCCCAAAACACATGCAATGATGCCGACTGCAGGAGGAAAGCTGAATCAGTGAGCATGTCAGCATCTCATCTCTGGCAGGCTTCTCCATGCAGCTTCTCCAGCACCCAGGGCGGCATCAAGGTAGGTCCTGTGGCTTCTCCTTAGGGAGGTCTCTCAGGAAGTGGGCCTTGTCAGTTGAAGCAGGGCCCTAGCTAATGCAGACACATACGGGTCCGACCATCAGAGAGCAAAAGATCAGGCAGGTGAAGCTCACCGAGCCATTTATCTCTCTGACTTTCGATTAATCCCACATGTGTTCATCGGCCAGCTTGGCACAATGAACCTGAACTATCTCAGCCATTGTTCTCAGGTGCCGTCAAGTCAGTTCTGCCCCAGAGTGAGCCCCATGGTTGTTCCATCCCACAACCATTCTTAGGTGGGAGTCCATTATTGTCACCACGGAGTCAGTCCAGTTCGTTGAGGGTCTTCCTCTTTTTCACCGACCCTCTCTTTCACCAAGGATGGTGACCTTCTCTAGGGTCAGGTCTCTGCTGACAACATGTCCA
Source organism: Nesogale talazaci (assembly GCA_004026705.1). Taxonomy (NCBI): domain Eukaryota; kingdom Metazoa; phylum Chordata; class Mammalia; order Afrosoricida; family Tenrecidae; genus Nesogale; species Nesogale talazaci. Next base: position 10,828 of record PVJH01039423.1, on the reverse strand, counting down.
CGTACATGAGACAGAGGTCTCCTTATCCTGGCCTCTGAAGAACATTCCGACTGTGTATCTTCCAAGACAGATTTGTTTGTTCTTTTATGGTTAGGCATTTGCATAAGAAGTGTTTGCAAAAGGGATTCTGTAGCCAGAAAAAGATGGGAAAAAAAACACTGACCTGGACAATCGCAAGGCCCTTCAGGCTCCAGCACCCTGCAGCTGATGTAGGAGTCCCTCAGCATCCCTCTGCTTTGGTCAGTGCGGCAAGATGCGAGGTGTGCCCACTGAGGGTCCGGTTAACCCTGAGTGAGGTGGGGACAGGGGTTGGGGACAAAGGCCAGGGCTATGTTTGGAGACTTGCTAGAACCCAGGGAGGAAGAGAGACGGAAAGGAACCAGCAAAATCAATATTGGAAATGAACAAGCGAAATCAATATTGGAAATGAGTCCAACTGGAAAGAGCAGACTTGGTGTCGTCACTGGCCTGCTAACCACAAAGTGAGCAGTTCGAACCCACCAGTCACCCCATGAAAGAAAGACGAGGCTTTCTCCTCCTCGACACCCAGGGCGGATGTCCTCTGAGTCAGAAGAGACTTGGTGGCCGTGAGCGGTGGGTGAGCAATTCCAAGACGACCCTCTTCTCACCCTGCCCACAATGGTCTGCAAGCCTGCTGCTTCCCCGATGCCCCACTCTTTCTGTCTGCCCTTCTCTGTTACCCCCTCAGCACCCAGGTGGCCCTTCTGATACAAAGAAGCAGGGGTGGGACTCATCAAAGCCATCTCTGAACCCCAAATAGCCAAGGTCAGCCAGACCCATTCCCTTGACCTACACGCCAAGTCACTTGCTGCCATTTGTCAGAGTGGCAAGCTCACCCAGCATGCTCACCCCAGGATGTCTTAGCACTGATGTTTGACACTGACTGGCCTCAGGGCCTAGAGCAGTGTGCTTCCCCCTTACATTTTCCAGCAAAATCGATTTTTACATAAACCAACAGCATCAGTTCTGAATATCGGAACCCCATCCATAAGCAAATGATGGTTTTGGTTCCTTGCACTCCCAAGGCAATTTATGTACTGCCTCCCAGGCCTGATATGTTTGATTTTATAGGGGGAGGGATCGCAACACTAGTTCAAATACAACCTGGGTTCCAATCCCAGCGTTGCCACTTTAGGACAATATCTCTGTGAGCTTCCGTTTTTCTGTGCTGTGAGAGTGGCCGGCCTCCCAGGAGCGTTTAGGGGAGACAGTGAAATGACATGAGATTTATAAGCCCGTTAAGGTTGGTAATGAGGGTAGGGTCTGTGCTAGCTCTTTTGTTGAAGATTATCATTACAATCGTCTAATAAAACTTTCATGAGAGCATTCATCATATTATAGTGCAGTGGTTCTCAACCTTCCTAATGCTGTGACCCTTTCATACAGTTCCTCATGTTAGGGTGACCCCCCCCCCCAACCATAACATTATTTTCATTGCTACTACAGCACTGCAACGCACAGGTTGAGAACCACTCTTATAGTGGGTTGTCCATAAACGGTCAATCTTCTCACGGCTCTGGATTCATCCCTTGCATCTCCAGTCTACCTTCTGCCATAGGATAGGCACGTCCACATATTTGTCCAACCAATGAAGCCCCTAGAATATAAGCTTGTTGAGGGTGTGATTTGTGGTGTAGTGGTTAACGGTTCAAAGCCACCATCCATCCCTTGGGGAGGAAGATGAGGCTCACTACTCCCATAAAGAGTTGTAGTCTTGGAAACCCACAGGGGGAGTTCTACCCTGCCCTATAGGGTCAACTTGAGTCATAACTGACTCAATGGCCCTGATTTGGTTTGGAGTGGTTCCCTGCTGGCATTGGTCTTGTACAATGGCATTGGCACATAGGGGGACCCTGGGTAAATAGCCAAGGACTGCTCGATGAACTATATTGGGTTTCAGCCAGTGTACACCCTGTGAGTGTCAGCGGAGGTGTGTGTTGCTGTGACGTGGGCTGGGTTTCAGCAGAGCTTCACCCTGCAATGGATGGATGATCTGGACTTCCAAATCATGCCAGTAAAAGCCCAGTGGATTACAAATATGGTCCCCTCAGTGGCCACTCATGGGGAGGACACGGGAGCAGGCAGCATTGTGTTGAGTTTTGTCTGAGGCCCCTGTGAGTCGGGGAATAACTTCACAGCAATGTATTTTCAGTGGCTGACTTTTCAGAAAGATGGCTAGTCAGAGCCCTGGTAGCAGAGTGGTTATGTGTTGGGCTGTGGACTGCAAGATCCACAGTTCAAATCCACCGCTGCTTCACAAGAGACAAAAAAAGATGCTTTGTACTCCCACAAAGAGTGACAGTCTTAGAAGTCTACAGGGGTGAATCTACCCTGTCCTATAGGGTTCCTGTGATCCGGGAATCAAAGGAGCCGCACTAACAGGCAGACCTATAGTCTGGAGCTAACCATTGTCTAACTGGCAGTCTTTGGTATTTCCAGTTTCTCAGTCATGGAAATCATTCCCCACACCCGCTCCCCTCACCTCCTGCAAGCGTGCTTGTCTTTGAAGAATAGAGTAGGTATGATAGCTGTCTCTACGGACCAGCCTTCAAACCACATTTGCTGCCATTAAATCAGTTCGGATGGACAACGACCCTGTAGAACTGCCCTTGTTGGTTTTTGAGACTAGCTATTTTCAGGAGTAGGAAGCCTCATCTTTCTCCCTTAGAAGGGCTGGTGGAGTCGAACTTCTGACCTTGCGGTTAGCAGCCCAACAAGTAGCCTACGATGCCACCTGCAGCTCATGCTCTCAATCGAGAGCTGTGTCTGCCTGGCCGCTCGGCTCTTAGAGTGGCAAGAAGTCTTCACAGGTCCCCTGAGGTGTGCAGTCGGCTCCAGTTTCAGCTGGACTTTGAAAACTAGGCACATGAGAACTAGACGGATAGGCTTGGGGTTGCATTGCTGTCAGCAAATGAGTAACTGGGCGGATTGGGAGGTGATGCTGGTTTATCAAGGTGCAAAGTCTTCCTTCAGTGCTGGACCTGCCTGGACCACCAAAGCAGGCTTTGGTCCCACTGGGTCAACTCAGCCCTGCCACCTGTGCCAGTGTGCCAGTGCTCCTCTGGGTTTCTATGGCTGACCCTTCAGAAGAAGGTAGTCAGGCCTTTCTTCTGAAGGCACAGGGTCACAGCAAGGCTGGAGTCTTTCTCCATGAGGTCACGCTACCCCAGGCAAAAGCCAACCGAATTTTGTTCCCTTTCCTTCTCCTAGTTGCCAGCCTTGGTCTTCCGGCGATCCAGGGGCGACTGAAGGAGAGGCTTCTGGTCCGCCTACCCCCACAATGGGGCTCATAATCAATAGAACTTCCACCAGCTGCTTTTTCAGAACTAGATCACTAAGCCCTTTGCCCTAGTCCAGGGGTCGACAAACTCTTGAGACCCAAGAGCCAATCCTCTTCCTCCTAGCAACCTTAAAATGATTCAAGAGTCTTAAATATGTTTTCCCCAAACAAATAAAATCACCGTGATCTGAAGTAGTAACCTTCAAATGTTTTCAAGGTCGCTTCAGAGCTGCACATCCCACTGAAAGAGCCACACGTGGCTCGAGAGCTGCAGTTTGCCGGCCACAACCCTAGTCCACCTTAGTTGGGAAGCTTAGCTGGAAGCCATTCAGCCCTGGTAAAACAGGAGAGTCTCCAGGGACAGGAGAGCCGGTGGCCGAGGAGCAGGAAGTGGATTGTCTGGAGAGCACACCCTGTTCTGCACACAAAAAGAGAATTCCATCCCGGAGCCAGCAGCTCCGCCCAGAACGTCATCCTTTGTCATCCTGTAGGGTCGGCATCAGCTTGATGGCAGTGACTTCAAATTTGTTTTTTGATGCTCCTCATATTTGTTTACCCATTTCTTGTTAAAAAGTTTTTATTCATACCAAAATGTACTTTGACTATTATGTGAAAAGATCAGAAAATATTTTCAGTAAAATCATGAGTAATGAGTACGGGGATATCTATTTTTTAAATCATTTTATTGGGGGGCTCGTCCAACTCTTATCACCATCTATCCATCCTTTCACTGTATCAAGCACACTTGTATATTTGTTGCCCTCATCATTTTTCAAACATTTTCTTTGAGTTTTTTATAGGGCATCTATGGGTTGGAACCACCTGGACAATGATGGGTTTCAGGATTTTTTTTAGGGGGTGGGGTGTTGGTCTCTCTCCATCTTTCCAAGCAGCTATGAAATACCAGGTGCTGGACTGACAGGAAACCGTGGGCCAATGTCACTCTTGAGGCCTCTGAAGAAAAGCATTCTCCTCCCCAGACAGTGACGCCTGTCAATTCAGATACTGTATCTGCCTGACTTTCACCTGAGGTTCCTGTTGACTGACTCAACCCTAGGGAACTTCTTCCTCCCCCAACCCAGGGAGCAGATTTACCTGCCGAGTGGAATGAAGGGAAGACACTCATGGGAGACGGGGAAAGAAAAAGCCTGCACAGAACATATCAGGTGATCCTGACTGTCAATGTGAATCTGGCAAAGCCCTGTCTGTGGTCACTATGAGTTCCATAGGCATGCACGGTATATAAAGGCCTCTCAGTTATTTCTGGTAATCGCACAACTGCTCCATGTAGCAGAGCCTCACTAAAATTTCTGCCACTGAGTCATGGTCGACTCTTAATGACCCTCTAGGATAAGGTAGAATGGCCTCTGAGTTTCGGAGACTCTAACTCTTCATGGGAAAAGAAAGCCCCATCTTTTTCTGCCAGTGGCTTTGAACTGCTGACCTTGCAGTTAGAATTCCCACCTGTAACCATTCTGCCTCTGGATGCCATGGAGTGGGTGTGATCCAAACCAATCTCACTGCCACCTGGGTCAGATGCGAGCTGCGAGGGGAAGATGGGGGCTAGTGGGATGTTCCCTGAGAAAGGAGAGGTAGGGTGGTGGGAAGAGGGGGGCCCTGGATCATCTGAGCCACTTCACCAGCTAAAGTGGACGTCATCCTGGGCTCCCTCACCATCCATGGAGTGCGCTTTTTTGGAAGAACTGGTACGTAACCCTATTCTGCTTTGTAAAGGAAGTCACAAGTACAGAGCCTTGCAAAATGGTGTGTGCCTCCACTGGACTATACAGTCTGTCTGTCTCCCTTCCATCCCTCCCTCCCCCAAATGCGACCCATGTTGTGCTAGGTATCTGCTCCTAGATGGCTTCTGTGGTTTTGGTCTTCATTTTGCCAAAAGTTTACTGTCAAAAGGACAGCCAAAACCACCCACAGGGTCTGTCTAAGGGGTCTTCATCTTGCTTTATGGCTTCCTTAAACTGAGAAGAGCAATTATGCAGCAGGAAAGCCATCGAATTGATTCTGAATCAGATTGAACTCCAGATAGGGGTCCCCCCCATGGCTCTGTCGGCAGTCCAGCTATCGCCTGACATAACTACCAGTGTTCTTCTGAATGGAGACATATAGGAGGTTAGTGACTGCAATGCCTTTAAAGGTCTGCTTCTGCTGCTTGGTCTCTCTCCCTCTCTCTCTCTCCTCTTCACCAAAGCCTGTTTGCACATAACCCTGTGTGCACATGCATACATGCGCCTACATTGGCTCAGCAGGGCTGTCAGAAATCAGACATCTGTCATGGTTTCTGAGTTTGTTTTGATTTTGTTTTTCATCGGTTAATCATTGTACATTTAATGAGAACCAGACAAGTTACTGCCAAGGGCCCAAATTGGAAGCTCAATCAACTAGAAACCAGTCTGCTTCCCAATCTCAAATGCAGCTCACATGCTTTGAAACACATCACAAAGATTTCTGTCATACTTGCATTACGTAGCCAAGGTAGGCGAGAGAGAATGTGCTTTAGCAGTGGGTGTGAGGGTCGGTTCATCTCAGGGGACAGCCCCCATCATTCTGCCGCTGTTTGATAGAGGCATTCACCCACATCTGGACAGTCAGGGCACAGGAAGGTCTCAACGTCACTTGCATCCACCTGCTTCTGGTCTACTGTGTGGTGGTTACATAATCTTGCCTGTCAACTTGAGTGAAGGGGTGGAGTCTAGCCTGTCAATTAGGTTATAGCCAATGCAGCCTCTGTGTGAGCATGGCCTTCTCCTGAGGAATCAGGCAACTTCTACCGCTCTCTCTCTCTCTCTCTCTCTTTCTCTCTCTCTGCTTTGTCTTCCTGTTGACAAGTCACAAGGAGACATGGTGATGGCAGGCAGAGTCCTGGAGCTGAAGGAGCCATGTGGAGACCGATGCCAGTGCTGAGATGCTTCCACCACCACTGGATCTACAAGACTTTCCCCCCACTGGCCTGTGATGTTCCTGCATTTGGCAGCATTGCATGGCTGTATGAGTCTAAAGAGGAATTTATGGGCTGTTATTGGATAGCAGACTTATGGACTTGATCTGGACTGGAATGGGGTGTTTCTTAATATGCAATTGCTCTTTGATATAAAGCTCTCTCTTGTACATAGATCAGTGTCAATGAATTTGTTTCTCTAGTCAACCCAGACTAGCACACAAAGTCTCCACTGTCTACCTATGGCATCACTTGTTTCCAGCAAGTCCCTCAGAAAAAACAAGGGAGGTGCTGTCAGCCATCCAAACAGAAGATTGTGAAGAATATTTCCAAGAATGGAATCACAGATTTGGCAAACATATTAAGTGCAATGGAGAGTACTTTGAGGGTGTTAAAGTTGTTTTGTTTTAAAAAATTAAATACATTGCTTGGGGTGGGAGGGGATCCATTTCATGGGGGTATCCCTTCACTTATACTCCTGCGAGGAGGTGCAGGCTCTTGGGAAGGGCATTTTCTGAGCTCAATCTCTTTAGAACCTGGATATTTCCAAGTAAACTCTCAATGATTTGCCCACTACTGGGCAAAGGGATGAGGAATTGTGTGAGAAGAAGCTCCCCATTCCCTCCAGGATGGGTGCCAAGCTCCAATGAGGAGTGTGATTTTGAAGTCCCTTGGACAGGGCAGAGCTGCCCCTGTGGGTTTCTGAGACCGTAACTCTTTGGGAGAGAGAAAGTTCTGTCTCTTTTCCCATGGAATGGCTGCTGTTCTCGAACCCCTGACCTTACAGCCAGCAGTCTGACTCATAAGCAATACACCACCAGGGCTCCTATCAGATAACAAAGCTGGATGGAAATCCAGAGGCAGGAAGCAGGAAGGGGAATTTGGAGGACAGGGTGGGGGTCAGGGGGTGTTGAAAGACATTCTGTATTAGACCAATCAGAGTTTAAAGAGGAAAGGGACTTGAGAAGCTGTGGAGTTCAAATCTGGCACACAGGGTGACCGGGAGCTTGACAGCAACGGGTTTGACATTTGGGGAGCCCCTGGGAAGAGGCAGGGCAGGTCACAGAATGACCTTTGACATTGACCCAAAGGCATGTCCTGGGGCCATACCTGTGCTCAAGCAACATCACCTAACAGGAAGTCCTTCCAATGGGGGCTTAATTTCTGCCCAAACAAGAGGAAGTACAATTCTTCCTGGATCTAGAACTCTCTCTTGTTGGACTCCTTGTTGGAGTATTTGGGATGATGTACTGGGGTCGTAAGGAAAGTCACGTGGCTGTCCTGACCCTGCCGAGAATGATCATGATGCCTGAGCTCCCCAGACTTGAGCACAGAAGTGGGATGTTTGTAGGTGAGACATGCATGGGGACTGTCGTCATCGGCAATACTTACCAAAATAACAGTAGTTTTATTTCATCCCTATAAAAACCTTTCATCTACAGCGGCGTGTAATTTTCATATAAACTCTAGCCATCCATTTCCCACAGAGGCCCAGGAGTAGTTTCAACGGATGGCTGAGGGCATGTTGACTTGAGGTTCTGACGCTGTCCGACTCACTTGGGGAAAATGTCAGTCCATCCTGCAGAATCTTGTGGAGTCAGCGACAAGCCCCCCCATGGTGCTTGGGGAGAAGATCTGAAATTATGGGGAAGAATTACAATAATAATAGTAATAATAAAGGACATGTCCATGCTCTCTGGCTGCATAACAAACTGCCCTAAAGCCTAATGTCTTGAAATCACTATCTTAGTCTGCTGCCTAGTTTGTGTGTCTGAATCTGGGAAAGGCTCTACTGGACGGTTCATCTGTTGTGCATGGTAGTGTCAACTGGGGTGGCTGAGTGTCTGCCCCCAGGTTGTTCCTCGATGGTCTGGAGCTCCTCTCTCTGTGTGGAGCATCTACCTCAGAGTCCAGATTCTCTCCACATGGCTTGAGCTTCGTGAGCTCTCAAAGAAACTGTACGACTGAATTTCCGAAGGGCTGGCTTCTAAGAGGCAAGAAGTGGAAATGGCCAGGCCAAGGCTTATGACCAATGCTGGTGCAGTATCACTTTAACCATCTCCTATTGGTCAAAACAGTTACAAAGGCGCCCTACTTTCAAGGGCATAGGGAGAATTCCATCCTCTGGTGGCACTGTGGGTTGGACATTATGCTGCTAACCGCCAGGTTGGTGGTTCAAATCCACTGGCAACGCCACAGGCGAAAGATGAGACCGTCTGCTCTGGGAAACAGTTATAGTCTCAGAAACCCTGGGGAGCAGTTCTGTTCTGTCCTTCAAGGCCGCTGCTGTAAGTGGCAGTGAGTTCAGTTTCCTCTGACTGTGGAAGAACTGGTGTGGTGGGAGAAGTGATTGCAGCCCTCTTCCTACAGCGCTGGAATGTTCTCTGAGGAGGATACTTCCCCCCATGCTCACTGATTGGCAACAATGGACTTCAAGCGAGGCAATTCAATCAGTGGCAATGCAGTTCAATCACCATAGGCAGGAAAAGAGCAGCAGCTTGGAGAAGGAGCCCAGGACTAGAGGGATGAGTTCCCTAATGGGGTGGCTGTGGGAGGAGGGCTGCTGAAGGCTTCCAGAGCAAAGAGACTACAGAGCTGGGTGTAGAAAGAGGAGCAATGTGCACAGTCCAGGCAGAGGCAGTGGTATGTGCAAAGGCACCTTGGTGACTTCTTTGTGCCCTTCGCCTCATTACTTGGATTTAATTACAGTTAGATTCAAGTGTGGCGTGTGTGAGTGTATACATATGTGCACATATATGTATGTCCGCATATCCAGATGCGTATACATGTGGCTGTCAAGTCCACTGGATTCATCAAAATCCCAAAGCCTTTACAGAAGTAGACAGCTAGGTCTTTTCATCTATGGTGCTGATGGGTAGACTTGAACCAATGACCTTGTCCAGTGCAAACCATTTGTACCCCGAAGGACATACGTCTATATCTGTATATCCCTCTACTTCATCGAGTTATGCACTACTTAATGGAAATCTCCATCTGCTTCTCTGGTCCTAGCCCCCATAAAGTCTATTGTACTAAAGCTTCCAAGTAGATCCAGTGGTTTATAATAAAAACTGGGAGCTAATTTACAATGTGCACCAGAACATTATTATCATGGTATAATTACTACTGCACTACTTTGTTCAAGATATTTTAGTGTGTCTGGCAGGTGTTTATCTAATATTATTGTGCATAGAAAGTGCACTATAGACTAAAGCAAACATTTGACTCACTGGCAGTAGATGTTAACTGTACCTAAGGGCACTGCCTTGAGTGGCCTGCTCAGCATGGTCGCCTGCCTCTCAATTTGACTTCAAGAATGGAAGCTGTGTGCAATCCTGCTTGTGTATGAAACATTGTTTGCAAAACACCCAAATCACGCAGTGTCCTCTTCCCAGAACATCTCATGATGTTATTACATGGCTGTGTCTGTCTGTCTACCTCCATCCATCACCAATATATCTTTTAAATGGAGACCTCTATCCATTCTTTCACTCAGCAAGCACACCCTGAGCTACTGATGTGTGCTAGGTAGGTGCGGGGCGGCAAGCTTACAGAAACCAAAAGCAGGAAACAGACACGAGTTTCTGTTGTCTGATGGAGACCAACAGTGGCCACATGAGCAGGGACACATGTCATGTGACTTGGGGTGCAGACCCGTGAGGATGCTGCTTTAGCAGGACAGCTGGGAAGGGTCTCTAGGACAGTGAACGTTCGGTTACCCATTGGGCTGCTAACTGCAAGATCAGCTGTTCAAGACCAGCTGCTGCTCCATGGAAGAAAGATGGGGCTTTTCTACTCCTGTAAAAAAAAAAAGTCACAATCTCAGAAACTCACAGTTGCCCCTGTCCTACAGGGGTGCCGTGCATTGGCGTTGACTCGATGGCTGTGCGTCGCAGGAAGTGAGGGCTGGTGTTGGGCAGAGAATTCCAGGGGGACAGCCCAGGAGAATTCCAGGAGCACGAATGAGCCTGTGAGGCTGTTTTGACACCAGTCTCTCCCTTGCCCTGCGGTTCTCTGACTTGATGCAAGGCCCCCTGGCTGCAAGGCCGACTTCCTGAGGTCTTCGGGGTTGAGGCAGGGTGAGGATGCCCTCGCCTGATCTTCACCTGCTCCACAAGGTCACTGCCTGCCTCCCAAGCTTCTGGAGGGGAGCAGCTGCAGGCAGGGTCGGGGCAACCTCCACCCCTTGCTCTCGGCTTCCCTTTGCTGCAGCTCTTAGCCCCCACGATTCTGATTTCCACTTGGGAGACCCTGATTGGCCTTCCGTGCATTGGAGTTCCTGAGAAGCTGGGCCTGTCCTCAGAGGGGAACTATAGGACAGCCTCAATGAAGGGAGTAAGTTCACTCATGAGAGACTGACGCTGGGATTCCACCAGGGACTGGGAACTCAGAGTAAGAGGCCGAGCACATTTTCTGGCTACACATCTTACCCTCCCTCCCCCATTAGAGACACACAGTCACCATGCAGATGGAGAGGTCCAGGTTGGAATTCAGCTCTATCATCTATTAGCTGGGCATCCCTGGGTGCTTTAAATGTTCGAATCAACTATTACGTGCTCCACAGCTGCCCACAA
>PVJH01039422.1:0-16427 GCA_004026705.1 Nesogale talazaci | reverse complement strand
GATGCATTTGAATTACGGTGTTGCAAAGTATGTTGTATATCCCATGGGCTGCCAGAGCAAGTTTGCCACGGAGGAGGCATAGTTAGACTGCTCCTTAAGAGGAAAGATGGTGAGGGTCTGTTTCATGAATATAGAACATTTCATAATGAGTCAATGGAGAGGAGCATCACACTTGACACAGTAGAGGGCCAGAAAAAGCAAGAGGAAGCCCCTCCATAAGATGGGTGGATGCAGTGACTACGACAATGGGATCAAGCACGGCGATGATGGTGGGAATGGTGCAGGCAGCGCAGTAGATGGACCTGCTGCCCGTAGGCTTCCTCAGAGGCAGAATCGACTTGATAGCGCCTACCAACACAGGAGGCGCTCGAGGGGCGAAGTGCTCCTCTGCTCGGCAGAAGACAGGCGGCACAAATCCATCAGCCGGTCAGCTCTGTGCCAGTCTGCTGCCACAAACTCTGCTGGGCAATTCTTCATTCTCCTAATGCACCGGTTCACAATCTGTGGGTTGCGACCCCTTAGGGGGTTGAACGACCCTTTCACAGGGGTCGCCTAAGACCATTGAAAAACACACTATTTCCGATGGTCTTAGGAACCAAGACACTGCTTCCTTGATCTGTCTCCAGACAGGTTTGCCCACATGCAGATACGCCCACATACGAGTACCTGGAATGAAGATTGTTACCCATGCTACACCGTGCTGCAAGACAAAATTTCATTTACTTGTCATTAGAAATAAATATTTCACAATATAGCATTGCATGTTGTCCCATGAGCATCATTTAATTATGTTCAATTTGTAACAATAAAAGTACATCGTGCATATCATATATTTGCATGATGATTCAGAACAGTAACCAAATGACAGTTATGAAGTAGCAATGAAAATAATTCTATGGTTGGGGTCACCGTCACATGAGGACCTGTATTAGAGGGTTGCGGCATCAAGAAGGCTGGAAACCACATAGTCACTGTGAGGGGGAAGTTACTCAGTAAGGGAGGGTTGTTTTATTCCATGTGTAATCAAAATCCTAAGTATAGATGTTTTCAGGGAATCCAGGACAGATGACCGCTTCAGGATCAGTGGTGAGAGTGGTGATACCGGGAGGGTGAAGGGAAGGTGAGGTAGAAAGGGGGAACCAATGATAAGGATCTACATATAACCTCCTCCCTGGGGGATGGGCAACAGGAAAGTGGGTGAAAGGAGACATCAGACAGTGTAAGATATGATGAAGTATTATTCATTTATACCTTATCAAGGGTCCATGAAGGAGGGGTTAGTGGGGAGGGAAGGGGAAAAATGAGGAGCTGATACCAAGGGCTCAAGGTGGAAAACAAGTGTTTTGAGAATGATAAGGGTAACAAATATACAAATGTGCTTGACATACAATGGCTGTATGTATGGATTGTGGTACCATTGTGTGAGCCTCCAATAGAATGATTATATATTAAAATGATTTTAAATATATATCTGTATGTGTGTGTTTTTCATGTATGTGACTTTTGAAAAATGTACTAAAAATTGCCCTTCCAGCCTCAATTTTTATTATTATTTCTGGTTTTTAGTTCTTCTGTGGTGACTTCCTGTTCCTGTCTCTAGGTAAGGTTTGTAAGGCTATTTCTAGATCTTTCAAACCACAGTTTCACCTAAGGACTTCCTGTTCCTCCTGGTGCAAGCACAGCTAGCATACCCAACCCATGCTTCCACTTCTGCCTGCCACCCAGAGCTGGGGGTGTTTCTTCCCGCTGCTAGTTTTCCTCCTGGGCCTGGTGATCCTCAGTTGTCCTATTTCCTTTGAAAAACTAATGAGATCTCTGAGGACACAGGCTCTAGCGTGGGTGAGGGCAAAGAGCTTCTATGCTGGACACCGCAAATATCACATTGAAGAAGGCTTTCTACTGAGCCCGATTACTCACACTGATTCTCTCAGGTGTTTAAAAAGCAGTTTTATGGACTTACAGTTCACATATCATACGATTCAACAGTTTAGCAACACCAAGAAGACGTGTACAATGACCACCACAACCAGGTTTAGAACACTTTCTTCATTTTTGTACTCATCATTATTAGCTTCCCACTCCGCCCCCAGCCTCCCCTGCCATGCTCCCAAAGAACCATTAATACCATTACTGTCTCTAGATTTACCTATCCTGGGTTTCATATATACAAAAACATTACAAAGCAAACTGTTAGAGTAAACCAGCCTCTAACAATCACGTGGCTCATAGGCACAACTGTACAGCAATAATTTATAAAGTCAGAGACATTTCATGGTAGCACACTCACCTTAGCCCCTCTTGGTGGTCCACGTGGGGATGGGAGAAGAGAGAGGGAGTTGTTACTATCTTGGGACATATACAGGTAGCCATAAGTCATGCATATTCAGGAGTTACATACGTCACCAGGGGGGTGATAATAGCAGTAAAGTCCCTGAGTTCACAGGTGAGGAAACTCACTGTCTGATTGGGAGAAAAGACATGAGGGAGTAGGGCACCACAGTGGGAGGAGATAATCATGGAATGTCTGCTATATACTGAAACAGAATTAACCATGTGCTCACTTTAAGGCAGCATAGCTGTTAGGGGAAAATCTGTGGGGATGAGGCTTAAAGCAGGATAATGTGCTTGGACTTTAGCTCTAATTTACCAAAGTGGTGTCATTGCTACCATGGAATATTAATTTTCCAGATTCCCTCTGTTATAAATTAGAGAATATAGTTCTGGTCATATTTCCCTCAGTGATAGTTTTCCCACAACAAACCAACAAAACTAATGAAAATATCAAAGTTAAAGCAGATGGAAATCTCAATAGAAAAGGCAGCAGAAGATATAAAAACTAGATCAAATTTAAAATGAATCATATGAGAGATCCATTTTAACCCAACAGCATCTGCAATAATCCACTTTCCAAAGCACTCTGTCTGACAGCAAGGCTATTATCTTCCCAGGGCTATGGTCAGAGAGGCTTCACCAGGCTTCATCCATTTGTATCTGACCTTTACTTTAAAAAAAATTGAAACAATTTACGTAAAAATGAGTCAACAAGAAGGTCAAATGATATGATATTGCTTTGTAGCCTAACCGCATTTACCACAACTGACTTTACCATGTTCTCCGTGTGATCACAGGCTATTTATGTGCCTCAACTATGATCTGCAGGATTCATCAGAGGCTGCATCCATGTGGGGACCCTGTAAAGGTATTTTGGGCTTCTACTGTCACCCATAGCCTCCTGGAACGAGGTCTTCACAATTTAAACTCTGATACCATTCCCACTTTTGGATTTGGATTTTATCTTTTACAATCTTTGGCTCACACAGACTGGTATGCTTCTATGCAGATGTGGCTGGCACTTCACTTAGATGGATGCTTGTGTGAAGACAAGCTTGCTTTAAGATCCCACATGCTATTCTTTCTGACAGCGGGGCACCAATGGCTTCTTCACCATACTTGCTATAGCACTCATATGTTCAGTGATACCTTCATGAGGGCGTGCATGGAGCAGGGCCACATCATGAGAAATAATTTTTCTTAAATTGAGGTTGGAATTAAGTCCCGGCCCAAGTTCTGTTCATGTATCTATAATGTATGTATGTTTCTGGTCTGACTTAGAGATGTCATTGTTATTTGATGTTGGAGCACATTATTCATTATTCCCTGCATCATCACTTCCACTGTCATCAAGTTAGAGCAGACTCATAGGGGCCCTATAGGACAAGATAGAATTGTCCTAGTGAGTCTCTGAGGCTGAAAATCTTTCTAGGAGTAGAAAGCCTCATTCTTCCCCGTGAAGTTGACTGGTGGTTTTGAACAGTGACCCTATGTATAGTAACAATGCATTGAGAATGTCATTCACTTAGCTAACTAGTATAGAATCTAAAACATTGCTGAAAAAGGAACTAGACAAGTATAGACCAACTATCAACTGTAATGCACGAGGGGTCGATTTGTACTGATTGCACTCTTTTTTATGGAAAAAATAATTACATTCTGTGTTAGTCTGGGTAGACTAGATGAACAAATTTCATAAACACGTATATGGATATAAGGAAAGAATTTATATACAAAAGGAATGGAACACTGAGAAAGCATCCCAGCCCAGTCCACTTCAAAGTCATAAGACTGATATGAGCCCATATGCCCAATACCAGTCTACAATGTCTCCTACCGACTCATGAAGTCACAGGTCAGTGGGTGCAGAATCCCGGCACTGGCAAAGGTCTCCCCATGGCTCCTCACTTCCAGGGTTCAGGGTCCATCAACAGCATCCAGTGGTGGCAGAAGCAACTCAGCACTGGCAGGAGTCTCCATATGGCCTCTCCAGCTTCAGAGGTCTGGGTCCATCAGAGCCAAGTCGTGTGGCTTCTCTGGCTCCTCGGACGCTGCCATCTTGTCTTGTCCATGATTAATCGTCTCTGAGACTAACTCCCAACAACTGGGAAAGATAGCTTCTCATCTTCACAATGTCGCAAGATTTCCCAGAAGCCTAAAGAGAAAGCCAAGCCCACACAGAGGCCTCATTGGCTACTCAATGGCTATCTCCAGATTAACAGACTAGACTCCACCCCTACATTTCAATCACAAAATTAACATAAGCACATGACTGCCACAGACCACCCCTTGTTAATTTTATACTTTCACATAACTCTGTAACCATATGTAACTTTCAAATAAACAATAAAATCATATCAATACCTAACAGGATAAAATTCAATTCAATTGCATACAATTCAACATGTGTCACCATCATTTAAAAATAACATTCTATAAGTGAACAAAACAAAAGATATTCTGTGCCTTACAATTGTAGTTACAAGATATCTATACCTTGATTCTATAATTCTATGAATATATATTCCACCACCTATAAGAGTTTGCAAGCCAATCACCTCATGCTTTTATTCCCACATTTTGAGTATCTAATTTCATATTGCTCACTTATACCCACCCAATGCTCTGAGGAAACAATCATATCTTTCAAAGTGAAGAATCTTCATTCCAGTTGGAAACTGGTGAAGTGTGTATCCATTAGCAAAGTCAAATCAGGACAGGCCATCCATAAAGTCAGCAGCGATATGCATCAATTCACAGACTCAAATCACTTCTCTTTCTCTGCTTGGGTTCTGGTCAACCCAATGTGGGCTGTTTCTCTTAGCCTCACCATGGTAGCCATTGGTCGCCTTCCCTTTAGACCAAAGTCCCAACAATTTCTCAACATGCCTACCTCTCTCATCCCGATTGCACTCTTAAGGGATGGGACACTATTTAATATTCATTCACACCACCAGAGCCACACCTATCAGGTAATGCATGCCATAATGAAGTAAAGAGGGGTTTAAGATATTAAGTATATGGTTGTTACAGGCCACCGTTCATTAGACACCCTTGAAACAAGAGATCCAAACCAAAGTCTAATTCTCACCATGCTATGCTCTTGGCCTAGCAGACATCTGCTTGTTCTTACTTTAGGGAGTTTTGACCTGAAGTCCAATGGCTCCAGGTGAGTTTGAGGTAACGCTCAGTTCACTTCGTGTGTTTCCACATCAGGTCCTTCGGGTGTGGCCGAGGAGAGATGTTGTGCCCCTCCAAAGAACAGACTGTGGTCCCAGTGGTCAATAGCTCATGGGTCACCAAAGGCTGCAGAGAAACTAGGACAAAAGTGTCCAATGAGAAACTTGCTACCAGGCATATTCTCCCAATGGGTTCTATGTAAGTATTGTTAAGCATTCTTCCCCCTCCCCACCCCACCCCCCATAGAATGTTGCTCCTCCTTGCTTTTCTACTAATGAAAATGTAATTGCCTTATCTGATACTTCATCTCTCCCTTCCTTCAAAACCACCCCCCCATCTTGACCCGAGTTTCCAGTCGGGTTTCATGATCAAGCTGGTAGGAGTGTTTATTGAATGGGGGTCTGTGTTAGTCTGGGGTGACTAGATTAGAGAAACAAATTCATAGATACTCACATGTGTATAAGAAAGAACTTTATATCAAAGAGTAATTAAGAAAACATCCCAGCGCAGTCAGAATCAAGTCCACACATTCAATATTAGCCCTTGTGTCCAATACCAGTCTATAAATTTCTCTTCAGACTCACACAGCCATTCAAATGCTGAATGAAGATCTCAGGTCAGTGGGTGGAAAGTCTTGTGGATCCAGTGGTAGTGGAAGCATTTTAGTGTTGGCATGGGTCTTTACTTGACTCTTCCAGCTCCATGGTTCTCGCTGTCATTAGCATGGCTTCAGGAGGCTTGTCAAAAGGAATGACTAGCAGACAGATTCAGCTGAGAGAGAGAGAGAGAGAGAGAGAGAGAGAGACTCCAAATGAGGCCATCAAGCTAGGACCTGATTGACAAGCTAAACTCCACCCCTTCAAAAGTTGACAGACTATGTAACTGCCACTGGGTGACCTTAACACAATTTATGGCAGCAACAATGGTCTTTTCATTCTCCCTGTTGCTTAAAAAACTGACCCTAAATGAGGTGAGGTCTCCTAAGTGTTTTCTGACATGTATATATATGTTTCATGAACCCTGGGGAGGCACTCTACCTCTTTGCTTAGGGAACTGCATTAAAAAATTATGTAACCTGGGAACAGGGGCCTGTCTTCATCTTGATGTTTATCCTTAAAGTAGTAAACTTAAATTATATTTGTACTTTTGTGAAAGACTAACTTCACTCAGCATAGTGATTTCCAGGTCTTTCCATGTCATGAGGTGTTTCATGGTTTCATGGCCATTTTTTTCAGGATGCACAGTGTTCCATTGTGTACATGTTCCAGAGTCCCTTTTTCTGTTCTTCTGATAGACATTTAGGCTATTTCCAGCATCTTATTACTATGGAACGTGTGGCAATGAATAGGGGAAGAACATTGTTCTGTCTCTTATTTCTTTGGGCTCCCTGAGTTCTTGCCAGGCAACAAAATCATCAGAATTTTTGTTCATTTATTTTTGTCTTAGAAAATCCTTCCTTCCCCTGTTGGGTCAAAGGGAGCATTGCCTGATTTCTGGAGGATCAGCTCCTGGGTGGGTATACTGAGAATTTCATACAGAGATATTCCTAGAGCTCCCTTGTTTCAGTACCACTTCTCCACTTCCCCACCTTGGCCTTCCTGAGTTCAGAGTTTTGTGGGCTTTTCTGAGTAGGTGGTTCCAGTCTCTGCTGGGCCCATGTTAAACCTCAAGTCAGTGGTTATTAGATTTGGCTGCATAGTCTTGTCTGAGTAGGAAAATAGGGGGTTTTAATTTGATCTGGGCGCTGCTCATGCTCCCCCATTTAGAAATGATCTGAGAACCATAATTACGGGGTACCCCCCACACCCATCATTTTTTCCCAACACTATATATTTCGATCTTTTTAATGAAGCATCCTAACACCTCAAAATACTCTCCATTATGCTTAACATATTTGTCACATCTGTGATTCCATGCTTGGAAACACTTTTCAAACTCATCTGTTTGAGATGGCTGCTTTGAGCACCACCCTTGCTTTTTTCTTTACCTTTTCTAAGTCATCAAATCATTGTCCTTTCATGTCCCTGTTCAGGGGTGGAAGCAAAATGAAGTCTCACAGAGCGAAGTCAGGTAAGTAAGGTGTGTGGGGCCAAGAGAGACTCGCTAAATACATCTTCAGGGTCCATCTAAAAGGTATATCAATTCTCTAACACTGGACCATAATTTAGTCTACAGGGAACTTTAGAGTCTTTCCCTTTCACAGATGGCAAACTTGTCCATTACATTGGTAACGTTATTCTGATTGACCCTAGTAAGGGACACATATCAATAACTCTAGATTTTATGATGACACATTTGCATGCTAGAGG
Organism: Nesogale talazaci; assembly: GCA_004026705.1. Classification (NCBI taxonomy): domain Eukaryota; kingdom Metazoa; phylum Chordata; class Mammalia; order Afrosoricida; family Tenrecidae; genus Nesogale; species Nesogale talazaci. Next base: position 8,607 of record PVJH01039422.1, on the reverse strand, counting down.
GTGAAAATTTAACAAAACAAATATTCAAGTATCTTCTATCTTGGTGAAATTTCTGGAATTTCACTGGGAAATGTCAAGATACTACTTCTAAAGTGAAGGATACGTTATTGCATCTGACCCCTCCTACAACCAAAAAGGAGACACAGGCAAGTGGGCTTATTTAAATTTTGTCAACATTTCCCTCATTTGGGCATATTCTTCTACCCTATAGACTGACAATACTGCTAGTTTTGAGTGAGACACAGAATAAAAATTTTAACTGGTTCAAGCTGCTGAGCAGGTTACCTTGACATTCAGATGATATGAATCAGCTGATTCAACGGTGCCTGACTTGCCACTGGCAAATAGACATGGTGTTTGGAGTCTTTGACAGGCCTCTTTTGCTGAATCACAATAAAGACCCTTTGAATTTTAGAACAAAGCCTCCCATCTTCTGCAGATAACTACTCTATTTTTGAGAAACAATTTTGGCTTATTCCTGGCTCATAATAGAGACTACATCCTTGTGATCATGTAGCCTGAGCTGTGTATTTGAGTACGGCCCGAGCTACAGATTCAAAGGTAGATGAATACGCATACTGGTACTTAATCACTAAATACAAGTATAACAGGTTCAGAAACCCAAGTAATTTACATGGGGACATGCCCCACATACCCATGGGTTCCCCTCCTGTCAAGGTAATTTCCATCTCCAAATCTGCATCTGGGGTCTCATGAAGACTTCCTTATGATAAGTTGATTGAGGAAGAGAAAGTTTGCTTGATAGGCAGGCACCATTTGGAAGGCAGCAGAGGTAACACTGTTCCCTTTTTTAGAACCTCCTGGAAGGACAGTTGTGAAGGGAAATCCTCCCAGTGGACACAACTTTGAGGATTGCACCTGATTGCTCTTATGGCTTGGAAGGAGAGGTGACCTGATGTATAATTGTGTGCTGATTCGTGGATTGTGATCTCTGGGTTGGATGGATGCTGAGGCATTTTGAAGGAACATGATTGGAAAAATAATGACAAGGGGTCATGGAGAAGAGGTATGTGGAGAGATGTTCATGAGTGAGTTAAAGAAGGGAACATATTTGTGTCTCACATGCTTGATCATCAAAAGATGACTTCAGCAGAAGAGGATTTCAGCTAGCAACTGTGCAGGCTGACACTAGTCTTCCTCTTCCCATGGTCATTCCTGTCACTGCCTAATGAACTCATGAACAACGTGGCCATAGTGGCAGGGATTGAATGTTTGCCTGAGTTCAGCAACATTGACCTCTACTCACGAAGACTGACTTGGCTACAGCCACTGCTAACTCCTTAATCTTCCATCAGCAGAGACCTACACTGAGTTGCCAATAGGACACCATTCATCAGGCCAATTAAAAAGAAACCTGAAAACACATGGAGAACATTGGAGCACTTACATCATGCACAGGGCAGAATTTTGTCCTTATTAGACTAGACACTCTACCAAAACTACCATCCATGAATTTATAGGATGTCCTGGTCACCATTGTGTTATCCCACATAGCATCATCTTGGGTCCAGGGACTCGTTTCACATAAAATGAAGTGTAGTAATATACCTATCCACATGGTCTTACCATGGCTTTATAAATGATGGAATGGCTTTCTAAAGACACATTTCTGGCAGCTACTAGGTGACAATGCCCTTCAGTATAAAAGCAATGTTTTCCGGGAGGTTTATATGATCTAAACTAGTGTCCAATATATTATGTTGTTTCACCAGTTGCCAGGATTCATGGGTTCAGGTAAGAATTGGAGTGCTCACCACTCACTACTATCTGTAGTGATTCACTTGCAAAATTTTTGGTTCTTGTTCCAGAGACCCTGTGCTCTCTGGGTCTGGAGATGGTAGCCCCAACATGAGGGATTATTCCATCTGGAGATGCAATACTGATTCCATTGAGCTATAAGTTAAGAACGTCACCCGACTACTTTGGGCTACTTGTGCCCTGGATCAATAGGCAAAGAAGGTAGCTACTGTCATAGCTGGTGTGATCGATTCTGAGTACCAATCTGATTTATATCATCTGACAGAGGTAAAAGAGAGTATATCTGCAGTGCAGTGCAGATTATTTAGGATATATTTTAGGTTACAATGCTGTGTGATTAAAATCAATAGAAGAACTGCAGCAAGTCTGGCATCATTACCAGTGACCTCAACTCTTCAAGGAAAAACTGCAAGCAATGGAGGTGCTTGCTGAGGGCAAAGGGAATATGGAATGAGTGGTGGATGAAGACAGTTTTAAACACCAGCTATGACCATGTGACCAGTTGCAGAAAACCAAATCAAATCAACCTCCCATCATCAAGTTGATTCTGAATCATAAAAACCCCACACAGGGATTATACAACTCTAAATGTTTACTGGATCACAAAGACTCATTGTTGTTCAGCAGAGCAGCTGATGGATTTGAACAGCCAACCTTGCAGAAAGTTGTAGAAAGGAGGACTGACATTGTTATATGAGTATTTCTTCCTGGTATGTTTGTTTTTTGTACTTTAAAAAATATAAATTATAATAGGGCTGACACACTTTGGGTTCTGCACTCTTAGTTGCATCCTGTTAGGCTCAAGGATGACTTTATAATGCTTTAGAACTATGTACGGGTTAAAGACATGGGTACAGATGCTAAACTGACAAGTGGAGAACTGTGATGGTCAGTGTTGTGTATCAATTTGGTTGGACTGTGCTCCTCAGTGGTTTGGTAGTTATGATTGACAGTGGCCGGCATGCAGGGATATTTCAAACTCAGTGCTATTGGGTCAATTCATAGAGACCCCATCGTTTCATGATGTAGCCATCCCTATTTGGTGAGTTATAACAACATTCCTAATGAAATCTTATATATAAACTTAATTCAATGCAACCTAATCTAATGTAATTTAATCTAGTTCAATGATGTCTAATATAATGTAATTGCTTCCATGATGAAATTTGGTATGAGCAGACAAGCAAATGAAAAAAATTTTTCTTCAGGGATTTAGCCTACCTGAAATATTTATGAGCATTCTGGCAAAGCTTCCTGGCTTTTTGCTCAATCTAAATCCTGCATCTGACTGATTATTCTGGCTTCAATTTTGGGACTTGAGACAGTCTTGGAGTTTTTCATTCACCAGTCTGCCATTTGACTCGCCAATTTTAGGTTTATTAGGCTGTAGGTTTCTCAAAACTTGGGATTTGTCAGTCTCTGCAAGCTTGTAAGCCATTTCCTTGAGATAACCGACTCAGTAAAATGAACTTCCACTCAGAAAGGCTGAGCTGGCTATGGTCACGGTTGAATTCTCAATCTGTCAGCAGAGGCTTACACTGAATCATCCATGTGGCGCTGTACCACTGGGGACTCAACCATCAAACTGAAGGCAGGCTGAGCACATTAAACAGGTGGCACTTTATTCTTCCTGGAGCAGACACTTACTGTGGATACACTTATGTCAGAAAGCATGCTCTCTAGACTGCCAGCCCATGCATGCATGAATTTACTCCAAACAAAATGTGTTTGAACATCACTGTGGGGGCAGGGGATGACTGCAGTCAAATCCACTTAGTAATCCTCCTTGTCAGTGTCTTCGTAGAGCTTATTTTGAAGATTCTAGAAGAAAATTTGAAAATTACGTTGGTGAGAAAAAAGTATGAAGAGTTGTATAAAGATTTTTTCCACTGTCTTGAAAGTGCACCTAATTATTGTTCTAAGGTAGCAAAGATTGTTCTATGAGAATTTGGAGAACCTTCTCAAATCTACCCTACTTTTGTGATCTGGCTTCTTCAGATTTCTTTTTATTTCCTAAACTTTAAGAACATGGAAAAGGAATATGATTTGTGTATCTTGAGGATGCCAAGATTGTTGGGCTTTTTTCTTAATGTGGCATACATGAAAGAGTACAGAAGTCTTAAGGGAGAGGTTAGAGAAATGAAATACCATTTTCAGAAGTGTGTGTAGGACATGTGAAGAAACAAGTTTCCCTTCTGGGTGATTTGATGAATAAAGACTTATTAGAATTTGTAGCAGTGTCTTTTGACCTACCCTTGCATATATATAAATATATATAATATAATTTTCACTGATTTAGCTCCTCTAGAGCATCCAGCCTAGATCAACTAGTCCTCTAAAGATGTTCAAGTACAGCAATGGACGTGGAAAGCTCTGTTATGTAAACATATGTTAGAATTAATCTGTGAAACTGTGCAGACACTTTTATCTTTTTAGAACTAGCTCTTTCACAATATAATCTTTTCATTTTGTTTCTCTTCCTAATGAGACAACTTATCTCTTTTGATTTTCTTCTTTAGCCTTAGCAGCAAACTATTTGTCTTAGAAAACTACCTTTCTCATTGAGATTTTCAAAAATATTTGTATAAAGTTGGGTAAAAGAGCCTTTTGACTTAGCTTCCCTTTTCTGTGGCTACTTCTTTCTTTTAAACTTCTCTTGGGTATTTATCCTTTCCGTGGAGAGGCTTGAAATATTTCATGTGGGAAACTGAGAATCTGCATGAAAGTGTCAGCAGCTTCGTGTCTACACTCAGGAGCACAGGGCGAGGAAGAGCAGTCCCAGTGGTAGAGGAGACCTCCACAGGTGAGAGGACGTAGCTAAAGCTGATAATACAAGGTCTGGGAATGGAGAGAGATCGCTGCACCCCTGGTCTCCTTGAAGAGGCTATTGGCAAGCTGTCCCCCACAGGCACCGGCCTCCTTGATCCGTAGCTAAAGGCTGTCGATCTTTAAGAACAGCTGGAGTCCACTTGTCCCTGTCACTCACAGGATCACTCGCTCCCTAGTCTCCTCAACGCCCAGTACTTACTGTGAAGTGCTCCTCTAGAAAGGTCAGGCTGTACCGGATTCACACTTCTGCCCATTCTGCTGTGTATGTGCCTCCTGGAAGCCCGCATGCATAGCTAGAATAGAAAGTCACTCCTCAATAAAGTCTGTCTTTATTCTGACATTGGAGATGAGACCCTTGTGCTCTTGTTCTTTCAGTCTTTTGTATTTTGCTTCATTGCACGCATTGTTCTTAAAAACCTGTTCAACTGTGGGGTGGATCCCAGAATTTCAGACATGAGGTCATGTGTGCTTGTGGGAATAATTCGTCATCTGTCTTTTCCTGACAAAACAGAGAAGAGGACAGTTTGCTTCCTCTATAGCCATGGTTGATGAGGAACTAAATACTGAAAGATCACTTTGCAAGTCTAAGTTCAAGGAAAGGTAGGAATGAGGGACTTTCCAGAGAAAGCAGCTGAGCTAAGAGTTTCACATAGCAATGAAGCCAAGATTTGCTTGTACTGGAATATATCTGAGGAGCTAATTTTTGATTTTCGCTCTCTCTTATTCCCCCTATAACATTTAGATGAATTTAGTAGAATACTTCTCAGAGACTACAAAAGATATTCTTTACTATAAACAGAGTAACAGAGTCACTAATTTACAACAAAACCAAGGAAAAACATGACAGGAAACTTGGTGCCACAATGTGTTGTTATTATGCTTTGTGCCGGGGTGGCTAGGCACTCGCCTGAGACAATCTCAAGGAAAGAACATGCTCAGCATACCTGAAACTGAAAGAATTCACAGAAAATTTCAAGCCTTGTGTTGTGATGCTGAAGGATTTTTGGTTAATTATTTTTTTAGTTTTATGGGCAAAATATCGAAGAATGTTTTTACGGGCAAGATATTGAATAACGCAGGAAGCATCACACAAGGTGGAAAGAATACAAAGAGTCATTTGGAGGCACTGAGGAGATAAACATCTCACTGAAGGTGGGTGTGGTGTCACTCCCTGGGAGACATTGCAGCTGACAAGACACATGGAGCTACGCTGGAGCCCTGAGTTGGAGGACCCACCGTGTGGAGACCCCTGCCAGTGCTGAGATGCTGACAACACCACTGGATCCACAAGACTGCCCACACACGGGCCTGTGATCTTCCTGCATTTGGCATCATTACATGGGCTTTATGAGGACGTTATAGACCAGTATCAGGTATGTGGTCTAATATTGGATGTATGGACTTGATCTGGATTGGGCTGGGATGTTTTCCTAATGTACTCTATATAAAACAGAGTACTTTTTATATAAAATTACTCTTTTATATAAAGCTCTTTCTGACACACTTCTGTGTAAGAAGCCTATGAATTTGCTTCTTGCGTCTCCCCAGACCAATACAGTCACTATACCAAAAAGAACTGGTCAACAGTCCACCATTTCAGGAGGGAGCATTTGAGAAGGAACCAATGGTGATGAAGGAAGACATTTAAAGGGCATCTGGAAAAGACAAAGTAAATTATTATTACTGAAAACAAGCTCCAGGAATTGATGAAATACCAACGGGTGTGTTTCAGTAAGCTTATGAAGCCCTGGAAATTTTGGGTCAGAAGAGGCAGAGACAGGCGTTTTGTCCCTCTCCATGCCTGAAGGCCTCCTCTAGCAGGTTGGAAGAGAATCAGGAGAGCCCTTAAACAGTCATAAAGACTGGCCCAAACTTGGCCCAGGTGGGCTTAATTCAGCCAGTGGGGTCTCCCAATACCTTTGACCATGCCTCACAACTAGAATACCTTGATGAGATACCGCCCCTCACCCCTTCTCCTTCTTCTTGCCCTTTGGCTCCTGTCCTGTGCCCACTTGGCCATGTCATGATCTCTCTGGCCTCAGACTACCACATATGCTGTGCAGTACCATGAGGTTGCCCATGTTCAGGGACTATAAAACCTGACACAACTACCATCCTTTATAAAAACTTACTTGGATCAGAAACCAGGCTTTGGCATGAGTTCTGAGGTATTTCCCACCGAGAAATCTAACAGAAACACTCACTCATCTATGGCAGGAAACTTAGAAGACTGACTGGAAGAGATCCTTCTCTATACTCATCCCAAATAAACGTGACCCTACAGAATATGGAAATTATAACACAATACCACTAATACCACATGCAAATAAAATCTTCTTGAAGAACATTTAGCAACTGTTGCAGCCATGCAACACTGGGGAACTTGCAAAAAGTTCATGGTTCCAAAGAGGAATTAGGAAAAGGGAGATCACTGCTGAGATCACATGGATTTTGGTTCAAAGCAGAAAATACAAGAAAGATGTTTAACTGGTTTATTGACTATGCAAAGACTTTTGACTGTGTGGAACAGAACAACTATAAATAACCTTGAGAAGAACGACCAGAACATGTCACTGTGCTCATGAGCAACTTGTACCTGGAACTAGAACCAAGGAATGTTGCATGACTTATAATCAGGATGGTGTGTGACTGGGTCCCTGTCATCACGCTCGTTTAATCTGAATGTTGAGCAAGTCATCAGAGAATCTGGCTTATATGAAGAAGAATGTGGCATCGGGATTATAGGAAGGCTAGTTGACAACTTTGGGTATGCAGATGACACAACCTTGTTTGCTGACGAAGATCAAAGATGGTAGCCTTCAGTATGGATTGCAACTCAAAGACAAGAAGATCAACCTCTCATAACTGGATCAACGGGTAGCATTATTATACATAGCAAAGAGGTTGAAGTTGTCAGGGATTTTGTCTTGTTTGGATCCACGGTCAATGCTCATGAGAACGGCAGTCAGGAGATCAAAAGATATTGCATTAGCTAAATCTGCTGAACAAGACCTCTTTGGAGTTTTAAAAAGTAAGGATGCTACTTTGAGTACTGAAGTGCACCTGGTCAAAACCATGGTATCTTCCATTGTCTCATATGCGTGTGAAAGTTTGACACGGAATACAGAAGACCAACAGAGAATTGATGGGTTTGAATTGTTGTGCTGGAGAAGAATACTGACAGTACCATGGACAGTTAGGAGGGCAAACTGATATGCCTTGAAAAAAGTATGGTCAACAGTGCTCCTTAGATCACAAGACCCCAAACAAACAATTATATCAATGCAAATGAGGGAGTCAGAGTAGAGACCCAAAGTCCATCTGTACACAATTGGACACCCAACCTTACACAGGATGATCAGGAAGGGACCAGTAAACTAAGGTGCAGTATGGTAGCTATGAAACACACAATATTCCCCTAGTTCTTCAATGCTTCCCTCCACCCAACTCTCATGACCCCATTTCTACTTTACAAATCCAGGTAGACCAGAGTGTGTACACTGGTACAAATAAAAGCTCTCAATACCCCTCAGGAACAGCAATGAGAACAGCAATACCATGAGGGTAGGGGGAAGATTCGGGAGAAGGGAAGAAAGGGGCAACCGATTTTACATGCCCCCAGGGGGACAGACAACTGAAATAGGGGTGAAGGGTGACTGTGGAAAATGTAAGATATGAAAATAATAAAAATAATGTATAAATTTTCAGGAGTACATGAGGATGAGGGGGGGAAGAGGAACTGATATGGAGGGCTCAAGTAGAAAGGGGAAGGTGGGGGGAAAAAGGGGGAAACAGGGAACTGATTGCGATGAGTATAATTTCCGCCTCTTCAAGGGATGAACAACAGAAACATGAATGAAGGGAGAGAGTGGGCACTGTGAGATATGAAAATAACCATAATTTATAATTTATCAGGGGTCCATGAGGATGGGAGAGTTGAAGAGGGAGGGGGGAAAAGAGGAGCTGATACCAAAGGCTTAAGCGGAAATAAACTATTTC
>PVJH01039421.1:0-16427 GCA_004026705.1 Nesogale talazaci | reverse complement strand
AGAAAGCAATGGTGCCGTTCAGGTTGGAGGGTAGCGGGCATCACCCTGTCACCGACCTTCAAGAGGCAAGGCAGCCTGGAGCAGCAGAGAAAGGCTTTGAGCTGGGAGTCAGGAGAGGTGGGTTCTATCCCTGATTATGCAAGTTATGACCTCTGAGACCCGGGGCAGGTCACCAGTCCTTTCTGGGCCTCCATTTCCCCAACAACTACGGCATGGAATATGGTGGCCCAGGTTACTTAACCTCTTTTTGTCTCAGTTTCTTCCTCTGTAAAACAGGGAGAAGAATCGTAGCTTTGTTTCGGGTGGTCCCTGGGAACAGCAGGGACCCCTGTGTGTCAAGCATTTAGACTTGTGCCAGGCACATAGTCACGTCATGCAGGGGTTTGTACTTCTTATTTTTGTTCTGAGCACGACTGAGATGTTAGAGTTTTGTGCCAACCTGGCCAATAAACACATGTGGGTTAATTAACGGGCAGAGAGAGAAATGGTTCGGAGAGCCTCGCCATTCTAGTTCTTGGGTCTCTTGCTTTCTGATGGTCGGACCAGGGTGCAGCTGCCTTAGCCAGTTTCTGCTTCAGCTGGCAAGGCTCACTTCCTGCTCACGTCCGTGAGCATGGACCTACCCCGATGCAGCTCTGGGTGCTGGAGCAGCCGCGTGGAGACCCCTGCCAGCGCTGACATGCTGACACGCCCACTAATTCAGCTTTCCTCCTGCAGTCAGCGTCATGGTGTGTGTCTTATGAGATTAAGGACTTTGTAGATTGGTGTCGGATGGATGGGCTCCTGTTGGACTTGTGGGTTTGGGCAGCCCTGGGTTGGGATGTTTTCCTGATGTGTACTTACCTTTTATATAAAACACTCTCTTATCCATATGCGTCTATGTGGAGTTGTTTCTCTAGTGTACCCAGACTAACCCCACGGTTGAAATCACCGGGCAAACATCCCACATCTTGCCTAAGACTTCCTTAGAACTCCCAAGGAGCTGGAGGGGAAGTGTGGGGGGAGTGGGCAGGAAGGTGGCCAAGGGTCCTCAGGTGCTTCTGACCTCCCCCCCACCCCAACACACTCCTAATACTTCCAGGTTTAGTTAGGAATCATTCCAGCTACCCATCAAGCCTCTTGACCCCCACATTGAGCTTATCCTCCATCAACCACCATGCTATTTGAAAAGATCAACACAGTCAAACACTCCCTGTTGTGCAGCACTGACACCCTAGCTGTAGAATTCTCTGCTCCTCCCAGTCCAGGAGCCAGAGCATATAGCCAACACTCACATAGCCTGTTTGCAAAGCGGAGTGGGGGGGGTGGGGGGTTGGACTACCTTTGGCACCAAGAGCCTTGGCTTCCTCCTCCACTGACTGTTCCTCCTGCCTCTGTGCCAGCTGGAGCAGAGTTCACACACCCACGCTCTCAAGTCCTCTGCTTCTCCCATACTGCCTGGACCTGCCACAACCCTGATCCCTCACTCCAGGGACCCCCCTGGAAACCAGCACGCATGAGGTGGCACCTCAGTGCACACCTGCTCGTGGAGGGACCGCATCTGTCAGAATGACGCCAGCATCGTCAGAAAGCACACTCCCTCCCCTGGGTCTGGGGGCATGCCCAGGACCTTGACCCCCGGAGCCTTCCTCAGAGGGAAAGGAGCTTGGCAGCCAGAGTCCAGCTCTAGCCCCTATGGCCAGCTTTCTAGAAGAAAGAAAGCGGAGTGACTGTGACTTTAGTTCTCAGTGGCCCAGACCTGTCCCAGTTGGTGGCATCTTTGATGAGAAGCCATCCGGCAAGCTACATGCGTGTCACTTGTGTGTGAGCAGATCCCCAGGGGAGAGGTAGGGCTGTTTTCACATGAGCCCCCTTCCACGCTTCCACCAGGACCCAACACACCAGGCCGCTCACTCCATGCCCCCCCATGGTTGCTTTCATACTAAGCATCAGTGCATTCCTCAGCCTGTTCTGAACCAGAAGAGCCCTGAGAGGCGGTCCGGGAAGGTTCTGACTTTGGGGACCTGAGCATGGGGCTGGGGCCCAGGGAACAAGGTCCAGAAGAAGGCGAAGACTTGGGGCTCTCCTTACAGCCACGTGCCTGCTTCTTCCCCCAAGGACATTTCCTCATTGACCTCCATCAGCTTTTTTGCAAGAGAGATGGGGCAGAGATGCCCTAAGTTACCGATCAGGTCAGACAGCAGAGGCTCAGAGGGGAGGGAGTCAGCTGCATTGCTGGATTTTGATGCCCGGTGTCCCAGGAGCCCAGCAAACTTCCTGGGCTGCCCTTGGGTGAGGGAGAAGGAAGAGCCTCACCTTCTGGCATCCGGTTAATGTCCACGTAAAGGCGCAGCATGAGTCCCCCCAGCCCATAGGCCAGGCCTGGCCCCAACATGGTCACGGCAAATACGATCCCTGCAACACAAAGGTGGGGAGGTCCTGCTACCTTCAGCTTCCCTATGCAGCCTGGTGCCTCCCCGACTCCCAGTGGGCAGGTGCAACCCAGTCTCCCTGGGTCAGGTCTGCAGGGCTACTGTCGGCCTCTCCTGGGCAGATGGGGCTGAGACCGGGAAGTCAGTGTCGTCAAATGGGACGTCTCCCCCCTGAGCCTGGCCCGGCACTCAGAGCCCAGTGGGATGAGAGCAGGACTCACCTAGGTATAGTGGGGAGTTGTTGCTGTGCGCGAAGTCGTCGATGTAGGAGATCCCGAAAGGTTGGATGGGCACGGCCCCCACGCCGAGGAGGGTCTGGGCCAAAAACATCACCCCTACCACTGCCAGATGCCGGGCCTCTGTGTAGCTGGAGCAGCTGCCATTGGAGGGGGCTGGGGCAGGGCCTGAGGTCACAGGCAGGCACAGGGACGTCTCAGAGGCCTGGGGCAGATCTGCTGCAAGAACACAAACTATGAAGCTGATGACCCAGAGGCTGATGAGGTAACCGCCCCCTCCCCTCCCAGGTCTCAGTGGAGAGCTGGTTCTGTACGGTTTCTCACTCCAAAGGCAGTGGCCAGCACGTTCCTCCAAGGAACTTCTGGGGGATTCGAACTGCCAGACTTTCAGTCCACAGGCGGGCATCTAACCCTCTGTATCACGCAGGGACCCCTGACAGATGCAAGGTGCTGTGGAAAGCACTCTGTCTATTTTTCACTGAGCCTTCACGGCGGACCGATCTCACAGATGGAGGACATGCATGCTCAGACTGGCAAGGGCCAGGGGCGGGGCTGGAACCTGGGCAGGCAGCCTGCCCTGAGAGCTCACGCTCTTCAACACCATCCCCCTCCTGAACAGAGCTGGGTGGAGGCGTGTGGCAGGAGTGACGCTTGGGTGTGGTGGGGCAGGCAGAAGCCGTAGAGTCTGAACAAACAGGATGGTCCGCAGGATGACTGAAGGGAGCTGTGTCCCGCGGGGTGGCCGCAGTCCGTGGCCAGTGGTTTGGGAGAATGGGAAGAATGTGTTAGAGGGTGCAGGGCAAGGCCCGGGGGCAGGGGCGTGGCTGAGGAGGAAGGGGAGGGTCCTGGAAACATGTGTGTTCTTTGGGGTGTTTGGTGTCAGCTCAGGACAAAGCCACGCATCACTTCTTGGTGCACTTCTAGACCTTGGTTCCCTGCAGCTCACCAATATTTGGCGAGCAAACATAGGAGACAGTCCCACTATGATGAATCCCAAGTGCAGACTTGGTTTTCTGACTGTGGCCTGCCCAGCCCCTTCTGGGAGCCTGACCTCAGGGGTGTCTCCCCCGCCCCCACCTGCCTGAAGAGTGATGTCCCGGGACTGGAAAGGGCCATGTGAACCAAGGTCAAGGGTCTGGATTTCAACAGAGGCCTCGCCGTGTGACTTTGAAGGGCCCTCATTGCCTGGGGCCCTTCATTTCCTCATCTCTCAAATGAGTCCCCTACCCTGGAAGTTCTACCTTGAAGCCATTCGGAAGCAGGATAACTCAGTAGTTCAGGGCCAGCTACCTTGGGGGCCCTTCATTCTACTGGCTGCGGGCTGAGGGGATGTCGCTCCTTCCCTGAGCCTGGGGTCCTCCTTCATCAAATGGGACAGCCCTCACCCTGTAGAGTGGGACAGTCACAGGCAAGAGGCTGGCCCTTCTGCAGAAAGTCGGAACCAGAAATACCCTCTCATTGCCAGCGCTTCAGTCCTGACCCCGCAACCCTAGAGGACAGGACAGAGTTGGCCCTGTGGGTTTCTGAGACTGTAACTCCTCCCCCCACACTCCCAAGTTTGGTAGCTATTCGTTTAATGAAAAACCGCTTCCTTGAGTGTGCCATTCACATATGAATGTTGAATGCAGCGGGCATGAGAAATATAGCAAAGGTACTGCTTATGCTAAAAACCACATCAGAGCCTGATCCCCTCCCTGTGTCACTGTGGAGACTCATGACTTCCCGGGGCAGTGTGTAGCCTGCAAGCTGGCTGCACAAGGCTTTTAGCCCTAAGCTGACACCTTGGCCCAATGAGCTCAGCACATCTCAGTGGATTTACTCCGTGCACCTGGCAGACCAAGAGGAAGGGATAGGTTTGTTCAGAACAGACAGTATGCTGTTCCAGCCATTTACAAGCAGTTAACCTCTCCTGTCTGCACATCTTCATTTCCATTTGGCTGGACTTTTTCTTTTTCTTTTTTTTAATGCTTTTATTAGGGGCTCTTACATCTCTTACCACAACCCATACATTCCTCCAGTGGGTCAAGCACACTTGCACATATGCCGTCATCATGGTTTTCAAAGCATTCTCTTCCCATTTAAGCCCCTGATATCAGCTCCCCATTTCCTCCTGCTCCCCCCCCCCACCTGAACCCTTGATAAGTTGTAGATTATTTTTTTCCTATGTTACATCATCTTCCATTGCCCCTCACCCACTTTTCCGGTATTCATCCCCCTGGGAGGGGGTTCTATTGATCCTTGTGATTGATTTCCCCTCCCCACCCCACCCTCCCCTAATCCTCCTACTCTCTTTGTTGGCTCAGAGGGGTTTATGTACCCTGGATTCCCTGTGTTATGGCTCTTATCTGTAACCGTGAGCATGTTCTGGTTTAATCTGATTTGTAAGGTAGAATTGAGGTTATGATAGTGGAGTGAAAGAAGCACCAAAGAGCTAGAGGAAGGTTGTGTGCTTCATCGGTGCTGTACTGCACCCTGACTGGCTCATCTCTTCCCTGTCACCCCTCTGTGAGGGGATGTCCCATGGAGACTGGAACTCTTTACAGGAGAAGAAAGCTTCCTTATCCTTTCTCTGTGGAGCAGCTGGTGGTTTTAAACTGTTAACCTCACGGTTCACAACCTAACGAATAATCCCTATGCCACCAGGGCTCAGAAATAAGAGCCACAACATGAATAGAGAGATGTGCCCACATTCATTGCAGCACTCTTAGCAATCACAAAATGATGGGCACAAATTAATGCCCATTGATGGGCGAATGGATAAAGAAATTGTTATGGACACACAGTAAACTACAAGTCAACATTTTACAGAATCATGATAGCTGTGTGAGACCTCATAACATGGATCCATTTGAAGAAAATTAGGATGAATGAGTCGATCACAAGAAGACAAATATTATAACAAGTCAAGAGAAGGTTGTTTTCACACAAAGCGAACCATTTTTTGATGGGTACCAGGACTGGAAGGGGCAGGGAGGTCAGGCCATTGGCTGGAGGGCAGATGCATTAACTTGAGCGAAGGGGGAAGGCCATCTATAGTAAGACAGAGCCCAGAAGAAAAGGGGTGGGGGGGCAGAAGGAAGCCTGTGAAGAGTGCGAGAGTACAAGACAACAGAAGTCGATGGAGTCACACACACAACCCCGCTATACCTACGTTAGGTTTGGCGGAGGACGTCTGTACCTGGGTATTTGTCTTGGCTGAGAATATAGCCCATATGTGGTGGAGCACAGGGGCAGAGTTATGAAACTTTCTTGGACATAACCGAACACCTTGAGGGAACGAGTCTTTGTGCTTAGGGCTCAGGACACAGACTCAACGGACACAGATGTCAATCAACATAACACATTGACTAAGATCATGTGCTACATCCCTGCTGAGTGGAGTAGAAACTGGGCTCTTAAAAGCTCATGAGCAGCCATCTAAGGTGCAACCATTGACCTCTCCCTGCCCAGAGGAAAGAGAAGCGATGGAAATAGCAGACAGATGGAACCAATTAGTTCAGTGGGCTAATGACTCAAGAGCACATCCTTTTCCACAACCCTGGGACCTGAAGGACTAGCTGGTACCCAGCTGCTACTTCTTCTACTACCTGCCCTGGAAGGGGTGGCAGTCGGTCCTGGACAGAGTGGGAGAAAAATGTGGAACAGCACTCGGGATCATAAAAAAGACCAGGCTCACTGGTCACATGAAGTCTAGGGATACGGAGACTTGGGCCCTGAGTCAACTTCAGGTCGGGAAATGAACTCACCTTCCTGGCTCCAATTTCAGCCACGTCATAGACACTCTGTACAGGACACAGTGACGCTTGTGAGGGACATGCTTCTTAGAGAGTCAGCAGCATGGACCCCAGGACAGCGTTTGGAAGGGTTGGAGAACAAGAAGGAAGGGAAATAGGAAGCACAGGACGGAAGGGAGATCAAGGCTGTTACATTGTGGGGTTGCCATCAATGAGACGAAACAGAATGTGTCCCTCTGCTGTGGAACCCTGCACCCACAGCACAATCAATAACTGAAGGAGGAGGAGGAGGGGAGGAAAGGTCAGGAGGGCATGTCTCGGGCTTACTTGCCATTAGACATAATGGTTTAGAGATTAGACTTGTCCCTAAGTGCCTGTGTCCCTATGCCTAGCAGAGGGCACTAACATAGCAATCAAACCCAACTCAGAGCACCCTCATAGGACAGACTAGAAGTGCCTCTGTGAGTTTCTGAGAC
The DNA here is from genome assembly GCA_004026705.1 of Nesogale talazaci. Taxonomy (NCBI): domain Eukaryota; kingdom Metazoa; phylum Chordata; class Mammalia; order Afrosoricida; family Tenrecidae; genus Nesogale; species Nesogale talazaci. Next base: position 9,570 of record PVJH01039421.1, on the reverse strand, counting down.
TGCAACTTTTTATGGGAGTGGAAAGTCCTGTCTTTCTCCTGCGGAGCGGTTGGTGGTTTCGAACTGTAGACCTTGAAGTCAGCAGCCCAAGGGGTAACCATGATGGCCGAAGAGTTCCTTGGCACCCGATAGAACTTGGGAAATATTTACAAAGACCAGATGCGTGGATTGGCCTGGAATGCCTGTGCAGGGCCGGGTCTCGGAGACCCAGGAGCCTGGTCACTCAGTGCCCACATGTGAACATTGAGAGTCAGGCAGGCTCAGGGCTCTGCTCAGAGAGTCACAGGGCCCCAGGCAGAGCAGGACGGTGTCACAGTGAGCAGGAAGAAGAATGTGTGTGATCCTTCCCAGAAGTGCCTCTGTTGAAGCAAAAAGCTGGGCAAATAGCAGTGAGGAGGTATTATTGTCCAGTATTCCGAGAAGGCCTCTTGACAGCTCTCCACTCAGGCCTAGAGAAACAACTCCACATTCTTCAGACACACCCTGTACTTTTCGGCTACCTGCTCTGGCTCCTGTGCCACCTCCCCCAGCTCCTTCCAACTGCAAGTGTCCTGTCCCTACTCCGGGCTCTGAGGGCTCCCTCCAATCACTTCCTTAAGGGCAGACCTCTCTATCCCTCGTAGCAGAGTCGTCCATGCTTATTCCAGCTCACATGCCACTGGGAGCTTCTGGGGGCTGGTCGTATCTGTGCAGCTCTCCGCCCCTATCCTGGCAATGAGTGGGGCTTATGGGAGGGTACAAAAGGACTGGTGATTTCTGACAGCCCCCTCTTCTGAGAAACCACTACTGCTAGTCTGGGACCTGGGCTCCTTTCTCGCGGCTCCTACACCCCCTGGGTTTTGCTCCTCACACATTTGAAATGCTGTGGAGTTATGGTCTCTGCATTCAATCCCCAGAGATAAAGACTGAGACCCCTGAGCTAGTCTGTTATAAAACAGACGCCACTAAGTGGTTTTTTTTTTAAAGATGGATGGTAGATGAATGGATGGACCATTAGATGGGTGGATGGATGAGTGGATGGATGGATAACTAGAGGGGTGGGTGGGTGAGTGGATGGATGGATGGGTGGATGGATGAATGAACAATTGGATGGATGAGTGGGGAATGGATAACTAGATGGGTAGATGGGTGGGTGGGTGGATGGATGAATGAGTAGATAGATGAATGAACCATTGGATGGGTGGATGGATGGATGAATGGGTGGATGGATAACTAGATGGGTGGGTGGGTGAGTGGATGGATGGATGGATGGATGGATGAATGAACAATTGGATGGATGAGTGGGGGGATTGATAACTAGATGGGTAGATGGGTGGGTGGATGGATGGATGGGAGAGGAACAGAAGGAAGCGAAGAGTATCAGGTTATGTTCTCTAAGAGTCAGGTAGTCAAGTAGGCTTCCAAGAAAATCCTATGAGCCTGAATGGGAATTCATTCTTCCAGTGTAACATTTCTTCATGTTTACATTTGTCTACTCATTGCTTCATTCATTATCTCATCAACGTCTTGGCTTCTCATGAGGATTAAAAGCATTCATCGCATATAAGGTACTAACCACAGCATCGGATGAGTGACGTACAGGGCTACCATTCTTATTCCACAAACGACTTCTTAAGGACCGACTATATGCCAAAGCCAAATTCACCTCTGTCTCCCAAAACACAGAAACGCACCCACAGACTCTCACAAAGAGAGGCCAAAGGGCCTCACACCTCTGGCCTGGTGGGCCCTCTAGCCCACACTGCAGGACTGGGACGCAGGGAATACCACTCTACACCTGAGTGCCCTGGGAAGTTGGGACCCATCCTGGCTGGTAGAGGAATGTGGTCTGGCCCTGGTGCACAAGCAGCAGCTTCCCCTGCCTCACGGCCCCTCTTGCTCTTACCAGGGCTGGTGTGGGCGTAGCGGTATGGCTCCGAGATGAACTGCGGGAGGCTCATGAGCAGGCCGGCCAGGGCCACGAGGACAGCCCCACAGCCGATCATCCGGGGTCGGTGTACCCGGCTGCCGAAATAGCTCACAAACACAATCAGGCTGACGTTCCCCACCTGCAAAAGGACAAGGACACCTATTAAAGCGGGACAGGCCTGGTGGGAGAGGTCCACACCAGCGTAGAGTGGATTAGCTGGCTTAATAACAATATTCTAGCCCTGGTGATATACCGTAAATAAGACCTACCCATAAAATAAGCACGAGCAGGATTCCTAAGCCTTTGTGCACTATAAGCCCTAACTCAAGAGTAAGACCTAGGGATGGGCGTGGCTTCGCAGTATATTTTCACAACCATGCATTTGTTGTGGAGCGGTGATGAAGATGGGCAGCCCTTCTCATCGGCCCCATGGTACAGCTGCTATCCCAGAGGTGATCAGAGAGGTGTAGCAGCCCCACCAACAAGTTGGCTCCCAGCCATCCTGTGTGTGCTGCCAGCTGAGGCTTTACAGGGCATCTCTGCAGTGAAGTGAGGAGCGGGACCCTCCGTTTTAGGGACTGGGTGTCCCCAGGGGGATAAAGGACAGCTGTGGCTCCCTCCTCAGCACCCACCAGCACCAATCTGTGGGCCTCTCTCACCTCCCACAAACACCAGGTGATAGGGGGAAAGCTTCAGGATGGAATTCAGGGTTTGGAGAGTGATGATGAGGTTCCAGAAGAAGATGACTTCACTATCTTTGAATCAATGTAGGTTGTTGTGCCATACGTAAAAAGAAGAACACATCCCTTGAAAATAAGCCCTAGGGTGTCTTCGTGAGGGAAAATAAATATAAAACACTGTCTGACGTGGGGGGGAACACCGTAGTGGATTATACATTGGGCTGCTAACAGTAAGGTCGCCCATCCAAAAACCACCACCAGCTCCGCGGGAGAGAAACAAGGCCTTCGCGTAATGTGGCAGCCTCAGAAACTCCAAGGGGCAGGTTCGAGCCTGTCCTCTAGGGTGGCTTTAAGTGGGAACCAACTGGATGAGTCTGGAGGTCCTTGTTAGGCGCTCCAGGGCACAGCGGTTAAGCGCTCAGCTGCTAACTGCAAGATTGGGAGCTCGAATCCAGCAGGCACCCTTTGAGAGCGAGCAGAGGCTCTCTCTGCTCCTGGTGAGGCTGACAGCCGCCGTCACCTTGTGGGGCCATTCTGCTCCGTCCGGCAGGGTCCCAACGCGTCAGAATCGACTCTGCGGCCATGGAGTTGGGGTTTCCATTGAGAAAGTCTTTCTTACAAATGTCAGCCCTGGGCCCTCTGAGGAAGGGCTCCATTAGGGTAGAAAAAACAAGGACAAAGAGGCCTCCCAGAGGAAGGTAATGACTCTCATGTCCCATTCTGAGATCTGGGGGGAGGGCGGGTCACGAAGCGACATTTAGGGACTGTGCCACAGGCAGGCCTCGGGTGGGGAGGGATGTGACACATTACCCCAGGGAGAGAGACTTTCACAGAAACTGTGTGTTTTCTGGCCATCTGCCGCCTCTAAAGGGGAAACATCTGGATGTGGAGGGAGAGGGCTACGGCAGCACCCTCCAAATTCATCCAGGCAGCTTCTCCATTTCCAACTGGAGGTCAACCCCAGCGGTAGAGGATCCCTGGGCCCCTCTGAGGACCAGGCTGGGGGCTCCCTTCTTCCTTCATTTCCCACCTCTAGGTTTGAGAGTCATACCACTGACCCCATCTCCACCTCCCTCTCATGGCCTGTTGAACTGATGTCCCCTGATTCCTTCCTAGGGCAGGCACTGATGAGGGGCCAGCGGGAAAGCGGGTGGCCATGGGACTCCCAGCTCACTCTCTAAGGCTGCATGCCTGATTCAAGGGTGTCAAGGGAAGGACAGTCAAGTCTTTAGTCTGGGCAGTGATCTCCCTGGACCTCTGTTGTAAGCATGCCCAGTCAGGTTTTCATCCAAGAAGCTTTGAGAGGGGCAGTGTGGCAGTTATATAATCTCCTGTCAACTTGAGTGAAGGGGTGGAGTCTAGTCTGTCAATCAGGTCATAGTCAATGAGGTCTCTCGGTGGGCATGACCTTCTCCTGAGGATTCTGGGGAATCCTGTCTTTCTCCCCAGAAGCAGGAGACACACTCTCCACCTTCCCTTTTCTGCTGCGGAGACACTCTGAGAGCTGGAGGAGCCACATGGAGACCCACGCTAGCACTGAGATGCTGCCACTGCCACTGGATCCACAAGACTGCCTACTCACTGGTCTGTGATCTTCCTGCATTTGGCATTATTGCATATGCTGCGTCAGTCTGAGGAGGAATTTATGGACTGGTTTGGGCATAGGGACTAATATTGGACTTATGGACTTGATCTGGACTGGGCTGGGATGTTTTCTTAATATACAGTTGGTCTTGGGTATAAAGCTCTTTCTTTCTTTTTTTTTTTTTGGCATCACTGCTCTCCGGTGGTGGGAGTAGGAGGCCCAGCCCCACTGCTGGAATTGAACCTCCATCCCAGTGGGCCACAGTCCCGTGCACAACCACTACGCCACCAGGGCTCAGCCTAAAGCTCTTTCTTATACACATATGAATGTCTGTGAATTTGGTTCTCTAGTCAACCTGGACTAACATAGGCCGTCTAAAGAGAGTTTGGAGAGTGGAGTGTGATGAGGGCTCTGAGGACATTGGAACAGGAGGAGGACTGGGATTTGCAGAAAGGCCAGGACTGGTTCTTCGTACGTACCTCATTGAAGGCAGCCAGCAAGCCCGAGGTCTGACTGGAGAGGCCGTAGCGCTTCTCCACGGTGGAAATGGAGCTCTTGAGATAGCCGGAGATCATAAGTTGGGCCAGCTGCAGCAGGCTGTGGCACATGACGAAGAACTGCCAGGTCCCCGCAGAGATGGCCGTGGGCAGAGGGACAGGTCCAGAGAGAGGTGGGGTGGTTGGGGGGTAGGGTGTGGGGCAGGAGAGGGACCAAGGATAGAGATGGGGAGACCGAGTCAGAAGAAACAGATGCACGTGAAGAGAGAGAGGAACAGGCACAGGAGAAGAGAGTCAGAGAGGAATGAGTGAGAGAGAGTGAGTGAGTGGAGTACCCCAGGGCATCTGACACCCCCCTGCAGCCCCCTGAGAGCAGAGAAGAAGCCCTGATTGGCTCACTGCAGGTATTCAGGGGCTAGGCAGGACCCAAGTGCTGGAAAGTGCGGTGTGCGTGGGCTCATGAATGCTGGGGACCCTCTCTGACTTTCAGAGCATCCCTGAGGCTTGGTCTGGATGGCAGACCCTGCTTCTCTCACCTAATCCCTCTTCCTCGGGGATCCCAATTCCCCCCAGCTTCACCCAGATCCTCTCCAATCCACCCTCCCTAGAGTCTCCCAGTGAGCCTGCCTACTCCCCCCACACCAAAGCCCCAAGCTGCCTCATCACACCCCACCCATCCTGCCTTGTCCTGCCCCCTTCACCCCACTCCAAAACACCCCGGCCGATCTCCGATCCTTCCCCAAACTGGCGGGGTACCTAAGAGAACCATTTTGGGAGCGTTTTAAAAATGCATTTCTTTTTAGCGCTTTCATTCCTTCAGAGCCTCAGTTCTCTCATCCTGACAAGGAGGATCTCCAGGGCTGCGGGAGCGACACAGGGCCGTGGGTGAGCAGCCCCTGGCACATGACCAGGCATCGGGTGGGGGGCTGAGTGTCGGGACTCCCCAGGACTCATGCAGGGTCAGTATCTCTGGGTCCTTCTTGTCCCCCTAAGGACGTGCGAGAACTCGACCCTCACGAACTCCAGAGCAGCCACGTTGCTCCTGAGGATGCAGAAATAGTTACTGGCACCTTCCATGTGCCTGAAACCCAGCCTGGAACTTTTGTGGCCCACCCCCTTGATCCTCACAGCCACCCATGAGACAGCTGAGGAAACGGAGGTCATGACTGGCTGGGTGTTTATCTGTGGGGCTTGGACACCCGCCCAAGGCCCAGCCAGGCCTGGGAGGTACCTTGATGCTGTGGAGCAAACCGGGCCGTTTGTCTGGGCTGGCTTTGTCTCCAGGAGCGGCGTCTGTGTCCCCTGTGACCTTGACATCCTTCTGCGACATCTGGGGCCCTTCACCCTCGGGCCCTGTGGGACAGCCGGCCGGGAGTGAAAGTAAGGATCTAGAACCCCAGAGAATGACCTTGCCCCCGGAAGTCCCCGACCCAGGTAGTGGAGGAGGCAGGAGCCATCGCGGCTGCTGAACATGTGAGATGATGCAAGGAGGCTGGCCCTCTCAGGGAAGGTGCTGGGAGGACTTTCCTAAGCAGGTACCACCTATGACACTTGTCCACGTCACGGCCTTCAGGGGAGAGGCTGCTGTCCTTTCAGGCACACAAACCTGGGAGCAATCGGTGGCCTCAAACCCATGCTCCCCCAGCACCCGCCCCCGTCGGCAGGCCGGTGATGGAGACAGCCCGTGTTCTTAGAGGCTGGGGCTGGGTCTATCTGGCTTTATCACATACCTGGGATCTGAGGTCGGGTCTCAGCTTCTAGTCAGGGTAGAATGGCTTTTCTGGGGCATTATTCAGAGCAGATAAAAACAGATATAAAAAGAACCACTGTGTAAAATCGTGAGCGCAGTGTTCAAATGACACTAGCAAACCACACTGCAGGTCTGGGCCAAAAGGGACCTTCCAGGACCTGCTCCGTTTCATCCTCTCCTGGATAAACTCCCGGGGCAGGGCTGTGGCTGGAGCTGGACCCTTGGCCCTCATTCTGTGTGCTGGCCTTCCCCTGTGGTCGCCACGGAGAAGCCACAGCACCTCTTCGGAGGCACCTCCCAGGGCCCCGGTGTTTCATCTTAGTGGGGAGCCCAGAAGACTGCCTTGGGGAGACTCCACCCTTTATTTAGTTGGAAACCACCTGCTCCTTTAAGCAACCCCGGTCTCCTTGGCCTTCCTCTCTCTCAGAGGCCCCACTTCCGGCCAGAAGTTCTCTTCCATTGTTTCCAAGGCCTCTCAACTCTGTCGAGAATTTCCCCTGCAACCAACAAGCCCCTCCTGGAACGGAGGTGACCGGAGGACAGTCCTGAGGACATGAACTCACGTATTTTGTCTCCGGGACTGAAAAGGCAAGTGGAGGAGGTGGCTACCCGGTCCTACATCCCCACAAACAGTAGGTCTGCATTCCTCATGCACAGTCCCCGCGAGCCCGAGGAATGGATTCTTAAATTCAGATACAATTCACCTCCCGCAGAACGCGCTCCTTGTAAGGGTACGGTGCAGTGTTTTACAGGGTGCCGAGTTGAACGGTGAGCCCCACATCTACCGCCCTAATGGCAAAACGCCAGACCCATGAGCAGCAGCTCCCAGGGACTCACAAATCCACGTTCTGTCTCTAACATCCACGGCCACGGAGCAGACTTCAACTCCGAGGCACCCCGTGGGACAGGGCAGAATGTTCCTGAGGGTTTCTGAGACAATACATCATTCACGGAGGTAGAGCGTCTCACCAGGCTCCCATGGAGTGGCTGGTGGTTTTGAACCGTGGAGCTTGTGGATCGCAGCCCCCCGTGGAACCCACTGTGCCCCCGGGGCCCCTCCAGCTTTGCTTATTCTGAATCTTTGATAGAAACAATACCATAGAGTTATGAGACTTCCTGTGATGGAGTCCTTTTACTTAGCACACTGTTTTCAAGGTTCGTTTATCTGGTAGCCTGTACTGGTCCTTCATTCCCTTTATTTTAATGATTGAACACTATGCCACATTTCGTTTATCCAACAATCAAACATTCGGGCTGTTTTTAAGAGCCCCATGGTTGCACATTGGGCGGCTAACTGTAAAGTCAGCAGTTTGAAACCACCAGCCACTCTGTGGGAAAAAGACAGGGTTTTTGAGAACCAGTAAGAATTACAGCTCAGGGGGCTGAGCCCCGGTGGCGTAGTGGTTGTGCGCGGGACTGCGGCCCACTGGGACGGAGGTTCAATTCCAGCAGTGGGGCTGGGCCTCCTACTCCCACCACCGGAGAGCAGTGATGCCCAATAAAAAATAAAAAAATTAAAAAAAAAAAGAATTACAGCTCAGGCAGTGGCGCAGTGGTTGTGCACGGGACTGCGGCCCACTGGGATGGAGGTTCAATTCCAGCTCCACAGGGGCAAAGGCTGGGCCTCCTACTCCCACCACCAGAGGGCAGTGATGCCCAAAAAACAAACACAAAAAAATAATTACAGCTTAGTAAACCCTGCCTCTTATCAATGAGTCTTCACTGACTCGGGGAGGTGAATTGGGGCTCGGAATGTGTTTGCTTTGGGCAGAATGTGAAGAGGGCCTCACTGAACATGTGTGTACAGGTGGACGTGTTTGAGGGGATGCGTTTCCAATGTCTTTAGCAGATGTCGGAGTGGAACTCGTAGGAACTCTATGGTGATCTTTCTGGAGAACCACCCAACTTTTCCAAGTGGTTTCCTCATTTTACATTCCCATCAATGATGGGTGAAGGTTCTAGTTCCTCCATGTCCCCAACAACACCTGTTATGACCTGACTTTAACTGTCAGCACACTCGACTGTTAACTGAAATGTTGATTTTTTTTTTTAAATTCCACCCAACAACACGGTGGAGGAAAGGCCTCATTATCTAAGCCAGGCAGCCAAGACCCTGTAGAGCCCAGCTCTAACTTGGAAAAACAGGAGACAGCCAGGGGCAGGGAGTGGTAGCTCACTGTATGATTGCTTTTTCAATAGTGTTATTGACACATAATTGACAGATCAGACAATTCAATAGTTCAATCATTCAATTGTACAGTCACGAGCACATCGATATTAGATAAAGTGACCAGATTTTAAGTAGGACACCATTGACCAGAGGGAGGGGCGCGGTTCTTGATTAAAATTTGGTCTAGGCTGAGTCCTAGTGGCCTAGCGGTTGTGTGCGGGACTGCGGCCCACAGGGTTGGCAGTTCAAATCCAGCAGCAGCTCTCCAGGAGCGAGGCTGGGCTTCTTACTCCCACCAGGGCAGTGATGCCACACACACACAACATTTTGGTCTATATGGAGCAACAAAATTTTTCATAGAATGCAAAAATAGTATTGTAATATATTTATTTTAATTTTAAAACATGGCGGGACATTGTTAAATTGTTAAAAAGTGGGACTTCTAGTCCCACCTCCCCCTGGCCCCCGCCATTGGATAAATCTCCTTTACATGAGTGATGTGAATACAATCAGTTCTAGTGCTCCCTCCCCAGCTCCTGTTTTCATAACTTACTCCCGAAATTCCCGTCCCCTCCCTATCACCCAGCCCCAACGTCTGCATTCCTCATACCCCACCCCCCCATCAGTTATCCTACTTATGTATCCACTCCTCCTGTGCCTCACAGCTGAGAAACTCAACAGAAAACAATAAAACACCAAAATTGTACTAAGGCTCAAATCAAACAGTATAGAGACAAAAATACAAATAATACATATGAAGGGAAAGATCCCTGTTGTAATTAAATCTTCTGTCAACTTGCGAAGGGATGGAGTCTAACCTGTCAGTCAGGCCATAACCAATGAGACCTCCATGGGGGCCTGCCCTTCTCCTGAGGATTCTGGGAACTCCTGGCTTCCTCCCTGGAGATGAGAGACACTTTCTGCTTGGTCTTCCTGCTGACAAGCCACATGGAGCTACACTGATGCAGCCAGACTATGG
>PVJH01039420.1:0-16438 GCA_004026705.1 Nesogale talazaci | reverse complement strand
TTGAGAGGTTAAGACCCGGGAGAGAGAGGCTGCCTTGGAGGACGAGGGATGGGAGAGAGGAAAGTTCTTGGAGCCCAGGAAGCTGGGCATGGGCTTAGCAGTGCCTGGCTCGGGCTGAGGTGACAAATGGAGTGGCTTTCTCAGGTCGTGGGGATCAGACTTGCCTTTGCTCCTCAAGGCAAAGATGATCCCAGCGACGCATGCGAGCCCTGCACAGGTCATCCTGCCGAGCTGGAGGCGGTCCCCGTCGATACTGTCACTAGCTCTCAAGGCAGGCAGGCCAGTCAGCAGGAGAAGACCCATGTCACTTCTTCCGTGTCCCACACCAGGCAAGGCATGGCCTGAACTCCCCTCCCTCCAGAAGAGAAGGCCTGGAGAGGCTGCTGGGTCTGCCCACAGGCACTGTTTACACCATATCCATGTCAACCATAGGCATATATTTGATAGTAGACCATGGCGCTGTTGGGTCAGTGTTGGACTGCTAGCCGCAAGGTTGTCAGTTCAAGCCCCCAGCTGCTCCGAGGGAGACAGGCGGTGCTATCCGCTCAGTAACGATTTACAGCCTCGGAGCCTCTCTGTAGGTCGCCGTGTGTCAGCACCAGCGCCACGGCAGTATTCTGTGTGTCTTCAGCACGGTCCTCTCCACCAAGCAAGGAACCCAGTGTGCACTCCGAGCTCTCCTTGCATGCCGGCCTTGCTGGCGACTGGCTGTGCCAGGATGGAGAGAAGGCAAGACTCCCAAGTTCAGGACACTACGTACGTGAGCAGAGCTCAGCCCTAAGTTTGGGGAAAGGTGGGAAGAAGTGCCGAATTATGGGGAATTAGTTAATTTATGCACTATTGCACCCGATTTCACGGTTGTTTGAAGACATGTTATCTACTCTATTCTTCAGTATTTGATATTACTATTGCACCCGATTTCACGGTTGTTTGAAGACATGTTATCTACTCTATTCTTCAGTATTTGATATTTGAATGTCTGATTTCATACCTGCTACAGAAAACTGACTTCAGTAGGCCCAATTGCGTTTCTGGTAGAGAAGATGTACTTTTATTTCCTAACCAATCTGTTGTGTTTTTATATCTATGATTTTTGAAACATTCTTTTTGATTATTCTCCTTTTTGACTTTTTTACCTCCCTTTTGAAAGCAAGTACTCTGATGTCATGACCACACAGTGTCTTTTTTGTAAATTAATTTTTTTTGGGGGGGGCATCACTGCCTCTGGTGGTCGTGGGCTCTACCCAGTGCTGCTCCTGAGAGCTGCCGCTGGATTTGAACCGCCAAGTCCGCGGGCCGGACTCAACCACTTATGCTACTGGGGCTCAGCCCTGTAAATAATTTTTGAAAGACATGGAAGTGAAGTTTATACAAACTACAAAAGAGATCAATATTCATCATCAGAACATATAAACACACAAAAAACAACATACATATATATACATGCCAGAAGCAAGGGTCAGTAAGAGAGTATTGCTAATAGGCATCTGGTCCATACATAATGGATTGGAATATCCCTCAGGATATTCCTGTGGAATTGTATTGAAGCATTTCTCCATAATCAGTGGATAACTGCAGAGAATATCTCTCAGTACTACACTTCTCTTCGTCTCATTAGAATGCCTTTGAGAATGAGGTCCAATCGAAAGAGCTGGTCCAGTGATACTCAAAGCAGAGCAGTCAGCTCGGGGATGACGGTGACTGTGTTCTTGGGTTCTAAGGGAATAATCTTGATAGGCTTCCTCAGTAGAAGTAGGGCGGTCATGGGGACCTATTAGAAAGGCGTTTTAAGAAAATGGAAATCTATATTGATGAGAAAAGGGCCAGGACGGTTTTTGCATCACGACAATGCGTCTGCTGCTTCTTGGAGGCTGCCAGCAAGGGCAGTCCTGTGAAGACATCGCTGAGAACCCTCCAGACCCAGTCTTGCCCTTCAAACTCCAGTCCGTTCCCCCTGTGTGCGTGTGCATGTGAGGTCCTTGAGGCACAGCCGCGGGGTGCCATCTGCAGAGTGAAAAGTTGGCAGGAAGTGGCAAAAGATGGTCAGCAGTGTGGACATCCGCATGGAGCCTGTCATGAGAAATGACAGCTTCGCCTTTTCGGATGTTCATTTAACAAAGGTCCCATAGTGGTGCTTTATGACTTACCCGCACTCTCTATGGACGTACAACAAGTACACAGCTGTACACACAAGGGGTTTTCAAGATATTTGTGGGAAAATTCCATAATCTTTTAATTTTCTGTGAACTTTTTAAGCCTCTCCTTGTAGATGTATATATAACGGATATTTATTTTTTAAAATCATTTTATTGAGGGGTCATACAACTTCCATCACAATCTACACATACACCCATTATATGCAAGCACATTTGTACATTTGTTGCCATCATCCTTCTCAAAACATTTTCTACTTAAGCCCTTGGTATTAGCTCCTCTTTTTTCCGCTCCTTCCCCGCTCCCCCCTCCCCAATCGGACCTTGATAATTTATAAATTATTTTGTCATATTGTACCTTGTCTGGTAACTCCCTTCATCCACTTTTCTGTTGATCATACCCCAGGAAGGAGGTTATATATAGATCCTTATAATTGGTTTCCCCTTCCTACCCTGCCTTCCCTCCATCCTCCTGGTATCGCCACTCTCACCACTGGTCATATCATCTGTCCTAGATTTCCCATGTTTCTGGTTTCTCGCTGTACCGGTGTACAACCTCTGGTCTAATCGGATTTGTAAGGTTGTAATAGATATGCTATATGGTATATATCTTATATATGCACACTCCATATGCTATGGAGTTGATTCCATAGGACAAAAAAATTACAAACTCATACAAGAAATTCCTGTGTACAGTTTCACTTAATTGTATTCACACACATGTCAATATGGTTGATCCTTGAACAACAGTCTTGGACTGTCTGGGTTCACTTTCACAGGTTTTGTTTGTTTGTTTGTTTGTTTGAACACCTGTGACACTAATCATGTTCAAGGGGGCCGTTCATCTCTGGCCACCTGATGACGGCAGGAAGAAGCCATCTCCCAGGGGATGGTCCAATAGGAAGTGCCCTGACAAAGCAGGGAATGGTTGTGGCTTGACAATAAAAAGCCGAATTGCTTGACATGGACATCAGATCCTGGTCCACCACTCTAGTCACCTGCCTCTTCAGGATGGACACATCCAGGGTCCAAAAGGAACAGGAGGCTGGTGGGGCCGTCACTACTGCTTAGCCAGAGGCACGGAAACCTTGCATTCTCTGTGAAATACATTTTTTATCTCACATTGAAAATGCAGCTTGGATGTTGGCACAGATTACAGACAACATACAGCATCTGTCAGTCAAATGTTCATGGTATCATTAAGAATTAAAGTTAACAGTAGACTGGCTAAGTTTGGGGGAGTGTATGTCATAAGTTAGGTGTGGGTTTTCAGCTATGTGGGCACAGAGAATTGGTGCCCTTATCCCCTGAGTTGTTCAGGGGTCAATTGTAGAAGTTTCTAATTGACAAATTGAAAAACCGTTCACAATCTGTCAATCCCTCATTTTGGTGGACGTGGGGAGAGATGCGCTCTCAAATACTACAGGGAGGGAGGGAGTATGAATTGGCACAATGTTTTAGTGGGCAGGTTAATGGTATATCCATCCTCTGACCCAGAAATCCGTCTTCCAGAAATGATCCCGCAGAATACACTCATGTGAAGCATCTCCAAAACTCACTGTTTGAATTATGCTCCAGCAGGATAATTCCCCAGAGGGCTTGTGAAATGAATTAGGCAGCTCAAACCATAGAAGATAATATAGTCTTTGGAAAGAATGAGGTAAAGCCAGATATATGGAAAAAATGTCAAAGATATATTAAGCCTGAAAAAAAAAAAAGAAAAAACCCAGCAAGATGAAGAATAATATGTAGAGTTAGGATTCAATTTATATTAAAAATTTCTGTACTAAGTATATAAATATAACTTAAATATATACAGAGGCTCTGATGCTTAGATGATTATTGCTGGAAGGGTACTCAGTCAGCAGTCACTCTTACCTTAGGGGAGAGGCTGGGGATGGAGGGCACGGGGAGAGCTGTACGCTGGGAAATCTTGCAGGCTTGGAGTTTGGGGTATACTTAGGGGAGACCAGTGTTTAGGTCCTCACAGTGTGCGTCTGGAAAGACAGGCAGGTCTGACCTGTCCTCATGTGAGTGGGCTTGATGGCAGTGTGTGTGTGTGTGTGTGTGTCACACACACTGGTTTTACTTCTCTGGGTTGGTGTCAGGTGCCGTCTGGTCACTTCTGACTCACAGCGCCCTCCGCCTGACTGAAGGACGCACTGCCCAGTCCTGTGCCAGCCTCACAGCCGTTCCTGTGTGCGAGCCCATGCCAGCAGCCCGGTGTCCGCCCATCTTGTCGCGGACTTACCTCTTTTCCACCACCCCTCTGCTTCCCCGAGCACGATGTCCTTCTCCAGGGACCGACAACACATCCACAGCCCCTGGGACATCAAAGGCTCCCCATCCTTGCCTGGAACGAGCATTTGGGCTGTGCTGCTTCCAGGACAGATTGGGGTTTTTTTCCTTTTGGAAGTCCACGGTACTCTGAATTTTCTTCACCAGCACCAGAATCGAAACGCGTCTTTGGTCTTCCTCATTCAGGCTCCACCTCCCACTTGCGTGTGAGGAGATTGAAAATTCCATGGCTGAGTCAGGTCCCCTTGACGTCAGTACTTTAAAGAGGTTGTGTGCAGTCTCGTGGTGTCTTGTGCTTGGACTCCAGGCAACCATTGCTATGTCAATAGGGAACCTTGCCTAACTCTTACACACATTTTGTTTTGGGCAGTCCTAAGCTTCATCAGCATCCCTCCCTTCCTCCTCACCCTACCCTCGGACTATTTTGAAGCAGATTCTAGACATTATGCTATTTCATCTTTAAATATTTCATTATGTAGCTCTAAAAGATGAGAATTGTTGAGAATTATCTTTAGAAATCGTAATTGTCTCATGCACACACACAAAAACAGCAATTCCTTGTTTTTTTTGTTTTTTGTTTTTTTTGGCATCACTGCTCTCCAGTGGTGGGAGTAGGAGGCCCAGCCCCACTGCTGGAATTGAACCTCCGTCCCAGTGGGCTGCAGTCCTGCACACAACCACTACGCCACCGGGGCTCAGTCCGTAATTCCTTAATATAATCATATTCCTAGTAGCCACTGTTCAAATGCTCCCAATTATCTCACTCTTCCATTAGCTTGTTTGAATCAGAACCTATATAAAATTCAAACTTGGTCATTAATTGGTGTATTTCTGTTTCATAGAATCTGCTGACTCCCCGTTCACGCCGCTCCTTCTGCCTCTTTCCCATTCTCTGCCTCCTGTCCCGTTTTTCATTTCCATCGATCTGCTGCAGAAACAGAGTCATTGGTCGTGTTGAGTTTCCTTAAGTCGGCATATCGATGACTGCATAAGTCCTCCAATGGGAGAGGTCCCTTACTGTGTGCTGTGGCTTGTGGGTTAAACATGGGACCACCAACTGCAGGGCTGACCGTGCAAATCCATCAACGGAACCCTCGGTAGTGTTGCTGTGAGTCCGAATCAATGGCTTGTGTTTGGGCCCTGGTCATTTGAGCCTGGTGGCCCCATGGCGGGCTGTGAGCCACACGGTGGACTGTTCGAGACCACCAGCAGCTCTGTGGGGGAAAGACTGGGCTTCCCACTCCATAAACTTCCCGGGACCCATTGTCACTCTTAGTGACCCTAAAGGACAGGGTAGAACTGGGCCCCCTGTCAGTATATGAGACTGATTATTTATGGGAGTAGAAAGCCTAGTCCTTCTCTCGAGGAGCAGCTGGTAGTTTCGAACTGCAGACCTTGCAGCTAGCAGCCCAATGGTGTAACCACTCTGCCACCAGGGGTCCTGTGGTTTGAGAGAGTCAAGCACATAGATGACTGCAGCGTAGCGTGCCAGTGAAGGCTGGTAGAGAGTGCTCTGGGAACAAACAGAAGACACGGCAAGAAGGTGCTTTGCATTTCTGCTGAGCAGGGAAGGCGCAGGAAGAGTCCAGCAGGCTCAGGAGGGAATAGGTGGCCAGGGGAGTGCTTCAGACAGCTCTCGACCCAGAGGGGAGGAGGGAGAGCAGTTGAACAGGGAGAGCAGAGCGGTGGTCTGAGGAGAGAGGCACAGGCTGGAGGGAGGTTCCGGAGACCTAATGGACCAGGTCCAGTTGCTGCGTGGAATGCCATGTGCGGGGTTTAAGCTCACAGGTATTTACAGAGATGTGGGTCAGAACTGACCCAGTGTCCATTCAATCAGAAGCAGAAGCAGTGGAGGTGGAGAGTCTGAGTCAGCCCCCAAAACCACAGAGCACCTATTTTCGGCCTGAACTGCTGCCGGTGCTTGTTCCAGCCGGGTCCCAAAGAGGCAGAACTCTGCGCTCCTGTAACTTTCAATCTGGCCTGGGAGCAAGCCAGTGAAGGTGACTCGCACAGAGGTGCACGTTTGTTGAACGGAAACCCAGTCTGCATCTGGCTCACAAGGCAGCTTGTCTTTTCAAAGACAAGTCACTTCCATGTCGTATATTTAGTTTACTTTAGTTTTGTTTTTTGGGCATCACTGCCCTCTGGTGGTCGTGGGAGCTACCCAGCGCTGCTCCTGAGAGCCGCCGCTGGGTTTGAACCCCCAAACCCATGGGCCGCAGTCCTGCACTCTACCACTTACGCCACAGGGGCTCAGCCCATCATGTCATATATTTAGAGAGTAGTAATTTCCAATGGAAAACAAAGCTGGGAGGTGACTCAGGGAGTGAGAAGCAGGGAGGGAAAGGGTTCCTGTAGAATGCTGGGGTGGGGGGACCTAAATGAAGCGGAGAAGCCAGCCAGCCACGTGGGCATAGCTCTGCTAGGTCTGGAGGGGAGAGAGGAGCAGCCCTGTGGGAGGGACTGTGGGGAGGTCATGTGACTGAAGAGGAACTGGGGAGCAGAGAGTTGGAGAGAGGGTGTCCCAGAGCAGTGCAGGAGTCTGATCCCAAGGGCCTCCCGGGTCCATGTCACAAGTCAATGGAGGGCAGTTGAGGAAGAGGGAGGGGGACAGCAGAGGAGGAGGCCACGTGCTGGGGGTGGAGCGCCCTTTCGGAAATGCTGGCGAGGAGACCAGCGCTTAGGAGGAAAGCCCAAGAGGGAGCTATGGATTTAGCAGGCCTGTGAAACGAAGACACCAATCTGAGCCCCACCAGTGTTCACTGCTGGGATGACTCATCCTGGGCCTAGTCTTTAAAAAGCCAGCAGCTGTGTGGTGGGCCCTACCTGTGCTCTCTGCTAAGACAGGCCCTGGTGGAGGTGTGAGTCACGCTGTGGGCGGCCCCAACCCAAAAGTCAGCACTTTGAACCCACCAGCCTTTCCAGGGGAAAACATGAGGCTTCCTGAAGGTTTTCAGCCTCAGAGACCCAGGGGGCAGCCCTGCTCTGCCCGGTCGAGTGACTCTAAGTGGGAATCTCCTCAATGGACAGGCGTTGTTTGCACCTTCCTCTCTCCCTGTGACCGGCCGAACGCCCGGCCCTTTGGTGGCCTCTGATTCAGAGTGACCCTGTAGCTCTGGGACTCGCTGGCCTGGGCGTCTGGAGGGGAGCAGGCTGCCCGCCCCTGCAAGCAGGGAGTGCTTGAGGTATTCAAACGATCAGCTCTTCAGCCAGCAGCTCCTGTTGAACCCACTGCCCGTTGCAGAACCCAAAGAGTGAACTCATATGACATGTGGTGCAGTGGATTTCCTTCTTCCTTCACCAGTCTTATCACACTGAGTGTCCTGATTTTGCTTATGGAGAGTCAAGCAGGTGGTGCAGACACACTTAGTCACGCATTATCAGGCAAATCTTTCTTTCATTACAAAAGGCAATCCCTAGGACCCCGAGTGTGTGTGTGTGTGGGGGGGGGGATGACTTTCACTGACCATTAGGCTTTCCTCTGGAGTTGGCCCCTCTGTTTAGGGGCAGCTTTCACTCTTCAGTGGCCAGGAGGGCACCTGAGTGATGAAGCAGCAGTGCTGGCTTAGAAGAGGACGCAGGTAATCTGGCCCTGAGAGCACTTCCCCCAGCTCACATTACAGACTTGACCCACACGTGTGCACCTTCCCATGTCCATTTGTACACTTAACCTTTAAGGCAGGGATCCTTAAACTTTTTAAACAGGGGGCCAGTTCACTGTCCCTCAGACCATTGAAGAGCTGGGCCATAGTTTAAAAAAAAAAAAGAACTGAGAAAATTCACTGTGTGCCCAAGATGAGTCCGCTGCTAAGGAGGACAGCAGTGACAGCAAAAATACCTGGCGGGCAGGATAAATGTCCTCGGCGGGCTGCATGTGGCCCATGGGCCATAATTTGAGGACCCCCTGCTTTAAGGTATACACTGACGTCCTGGTTGACATCAACCTAGTGGAGTCAAATAGCAGCTGTTCCTACCGAAAGAGGAGTCCTCATGCATAATCTTTTGTCCGAAGCATGGTTCTAGGAGATCCATCCATCACGTGCTCACTGACTGATGCTCTCCATGACTCTGGGCAATGCCCGGTCTACAAAGCTGGTAATCAGGCGGAGAAAGGGAGCTAGGGATTACAGTCATGCAGGCCCGCATGCTGGTCCTGAAGAAGGTATTAGGGGACCACTGAGGAAGGGAGGCTCCTCGAGTTGGAGGCTGAGTTAGGAACTTGTAAAGGAAAAGGATAGCTTCTGAAGCGACGACTTTTGCTCACAATTCTTTTTGTTTGCTTGCTTGCGTTTTTATTGTGAATTGGAGGGAGGTTGACAATTCCCATTCAGTGCTTCATATACCTGGTGTTTCATCTCACGGAGGACAGTCCCTGCCAGGCAGCAACTCGTATCCCACTTCCTCCCTGTGTGTTCTATGTCATTCCACTGCCTCTTTGAACCTTTCTGGACTTTGTCCTTGGGAAAACGCTTCCCTTTGATCCCAGTGGTTGCTTATTCTGGGTGTGCATTCCTCTCTAGTTCCCTGTCTAGACCTGTCTGCTGTTGGCTGAAAACGGAGCTGGGGTGGATGGCAGAAGATAGAGGGGTGGGGGTAGGGGGCAGGGGATGGGGTTCAGTTACAGACCTGAAGGATGACTCAAGGGTTCCAGCAAACCTAGTCTTTCATTTGTTGTGATTCGGAGCTTTGCTCTACGTTTTTCTCACACTCTATCTGGGCCTCGGAATGTGATCTCCTGCAGTACGTTGGTAGAGGGAGCCGGGCACCATCTACTTCTGCTGGTCTCGGGGCCTCATGCCTGCATGGTCTGTCAGTCCTTGAGGCTAATTGGTTCTGTGTCCTCAAGATGTGTCATGCTTGTCTCCCCTGTGTCCAGGCAGAGTTGTGCTCCTCCGTCCTCGTCCTTGGGACTTCCAGGGTCTGCTGCTCTGAAGTCCATCCCCAGGGCTTGATTTCCAGGCCACACTCTTCCTCCACTTCTTGCCGGTCTCTGACTGAGCCCCAGGGACCTATTGTGACCCTCCTTTCTCTAGAGAAGGCACACGGGGGTGGGGGGAGGAAGGGGGGCGCATGGGGCAGAGACAGCGACAGTGAACACAAGGAAAAGAGAAGCACCAGGCTCAGAGAGTTCTCATTCATCTGTAATGACTTCTCATTACTCTAATCCCGGCATAAAAATTCCACTGTCCAAGAGCTCTCAAAATAAAGGGGCATCTCTCCCCCGCAGACTGTACAGTATGGAGCAAGATTCCCAAACGTTCCTCGTTTGTGTATGACTTCCATGATTTTTACTATATTCCAATAACATCTGTAGCGTTATTTAATTTTTCCCTTAAAGACCAAATTACTTTTTTTTTTCATTTAGACATATACTTGATCCTCAACTTTAAAAATATTCATGGAGCCACAGATTTCCCATTGTTTTATAAAATACGTGGAAATCGTAGAGGGCCACTAAATGGAAACACAGTTGTTCTTAGAGAGAGGAGCCTTGGAGGGATGGTGGTTAAGACTGGGGTATGGGCTGAGCCCTGGTGGTGGAGTGGTTGAGCATGGGACTGGCCCAGATGGCAGTTCAAATCCAGCAGCGATTCTCCAGGAGCAAGGCTGGGTCTCCTACTCCCACCTGGGCAGTGATGCCCACACACACACAAAAAACAAAAAACAAGACTGTGGCTGTGATCTCAAAGGTCAGCAGTTTGAAACCTCCACCCGGCCACCCTGCGGAGAAACGGGGCCCTTGACACCCATAAAGAGTTCCTGCCTTAGAAACCTACAGGTGCAGCTTTCCCTTAGCCTGTAGGGTTGCCACGAGTGGGCATTGGCTCGAGGTCAGTGAGCTGTTGCTGGTTGAGAGCGGTCCAGTTCTTGGCCAGATGGTGTGAGCACACTCCTTCCAGCTCCTATCACTATGCTGCAGTGGAGCACATGGGACAACCTGTGAAAAGAAACACGGCAGCCGACCCACAAAGACTGCAGCTCTGAGCATCTCTTCTCTCTCTACCACCCCCTGGCCGGAATTCAAGGGTAGCCCAAACCTAGGCGTGGGCGCCAGACATGCACAAAAGCTCCAGGATCAACCCTCGGCCCTGGTTTGAGTGGACAGGGAGAGTGGGAGAGGTGAGCCTCCCTTTTTATTGACTCCCGCGGTTCTCAGGTGCTCAGGCTGCAGGAAGTCTTGCAATAGTGGTTGTGGCCGTCACCTCATCTGGTGTCCCAATTTGAGGATGAAGAATGTAGGGGTGGAGTCTAGCCTGTCCCTCTGGAAATAGCCAAGGAGACCTCTGTGTGGGCATGGCCTTCTCGCTCTCGGTTCACTTCCTTGGAGGCTTTCTACTGACAGCACTTGCTGCCTGTGAGACTCAGCTGACAAGGCTGGCTCCCTGTGAAGCATCCCTGAGAGAAGCCACGTGAATGCAACCAGACCTCGAAGCCGGAGAAGCCACATGGAGACCCCTGCCAGCGCTGACGTGCTGCTACCATCACGGACTTTGCACCCACTGGCCTCTGATCTTCCTGCATCCAGCATCATTGCATGGGTGTCGTGAGTCTGAAGAGGACTTTATAGACTGCTGTCAAACATACGGGCTAATATCGGACTTATGGACTTGATCTGGCCTGGGCTGGGATGTTTTTCTCAATGTTCAATTGCTCTTGTCGATAAAGCTCTTCCTTATGAGTGTCTCCATGAATCAGTTTCTCTGGTCTACGCAGACTAACACAGTGGTAGTGGGCACAGTGATCCCAGCAGGGCCCACAGACGGCTCGGATTCTGAGAGAGGGGGACCTGTGTTGCCCCCTGGAGAATGTGTCGTTTTGAAAGAGTGCGAAGACTGCCCGTTACTAATTTTTCCTTTCTCTCCCTTGCTGCTGCCTAACTCCCCCAAAGCTCCTGAGAAACCATGGAGAGGGAGGAGTTTGAGTAGATGTGTGAGTCCGGGTAGACTAGAGAAACAATTTGATAGACACCCATGGATATAAGGAAAAGGTTTATATACAAGAGGAATGGGACATTGAGAAAGCATCCCAGCCCAGTCCAGTTCAAAGTCATAAGTCCAGTATTAACCCATATGCCCGATATTAGTCTATAAAGTCTCCTTCCAACAAACAAGGTCACAGGCCAGTGGGTGCAGAGTCCCGGCACCGGCAGGGGTGTTCCCAGGGCTCCTTGTTTCCAGGGCTCAGGGCCCATCAATAGCATCCAGTGGTAATAGAGGTAACTCAGTGCTGGTGGGAGTCTCCATGTGGCTTCTCCAGCTTCAGAGGTCTCGTTCCATCAGGGTAAGTCCATGTGGCTTCTCCTCTGACTTGTCCAGCTCCTCGGACACTGCCATCTTGTCTTGTCCGTCGTTCGTTGTCTCTGAGACTAACTCCCAACAACTGGGGAAGATAGCTTCTCATCTTCATGAGGGAAATATCACAAGATCTCCCAGAAGTCTCAGGAGAAAGCCATGCCCACACAGAGGCCTCATTGGCTACTCAATGGCTATCTCCAGATGAACAGGTTAGATTCCACCCCTACACCTCAATCATGAAATTAACATAAACATATGACCGCCACAGTAGGTTACCCCAGGGAGTTGTTTATGAACTTTGGGGCTCACCCTTAAGCAGGACATGAGCGGGTCTGATCCAAAGTAGTATCCTGAAGTCTTTGAGAATTGAAGCGTGAATTGGACCACTTCTGAGGAGGCCTCAGACTGGCCTCGGGCAATTGGAGTAGCTCAGCAAAGCCTTTGGCATTGGAACTGACATCAACCGACAGACGCTTGGTTGGCCCTTGTGACCAGAATCTGAACAGTTTGCTAGCACAAACACCTCATCGGTCTTCATAGGTGTGAAATAGAACCCAGTGTGCACTGGGTATGCACATCGTATGCACAATGCCCTGGATACAGTCCAAAGCTACTCAGCATACAAAGACCCAAGAAATTCTCAGCTCCTGCGCCTGGCAACCAATCGAAGCCAACACTGAGCTGACACGGCTACTGGGGTTACTTGACAGAGACCCCTAAAGCCACCATTGCAGGGTGCTCCCAAAGACGGGCGGGCGAACACTCCTGAAATGCACGAAAAGCTGGGAGGTCTCAGCGGAGAAACAGATGGCAGAAGGACGGAGGAGCGATTCCAGCCCTGAAAAAGACATTACCCCGAAGTGAAAATTCATTCGATGGCTTAGGAGTGGGATGGAAACGACAGAGGAGGGAACCAGTGAATTTGAAGAAAGGTCAATAGTAATTGTTTGGTCTGATCAGTAGGGGGAAGAGTGAAGACCCCTGGGCAGGGCAAGACTGTAAAGTTTAATAGTTCATGTCACCCCGGCCCAAAGGGGAGGGGGAAGTATGCAGAGCAAGTATGGGAAGGACCCCTGGCTGAAATGCTTCACATTTCATGAAAGCCACAATGGGACCCCACCACACATCTGCCAGGCTGCCTCGGGTCCCCAAAACACCCACACCACCAACTACGGAAGGGTGTGGATCCACAGGACCCTTCATACGTTGCTGCTGGGACTTCAGTGGCATAATTCCTCTGCAAAACCCATGCTTGGCGAAGGACCTAGAAATCACTGGTATATATATTTACCCCAAAGAAATGAAAACTCGTGTGTACACAAAACCTATGTGTGGATGTTTCAATTGCTGAAACAACTGCCCCTCACTGGAGGAGTGTATGAGCTGTAGTATGCTGATATAATGGAAGCCTACTCAGAATTAAGGAATAAACCATGAATGTAGACACTGGGGTGTATACCCACACTCTGGAATGCTGATAAAAATAGCTACATACACAA
This sequence comes from Nesogale talazaci, assembly GCA_004026705.1. Classification (NCBI taxonomy): domain Eukaryota; kingdom Metazoa; phylum Chordata; class Mammalia; order Afrosoricida; family Tenrecidae; genus Nesogale; species Nesogale talazaci. The sequence continues at coordinate 3,193 of PVJH01039420.1, read as the reverse complement.
TTCAGATGACTCTCAAAGGCATTATGCTGAATGAATGGCAGCAGGTCAGAGCCACTGCACTCTCTCCAGGACGGCTAGGACTTAGGCAAAGAGAAGAACCCACATCCGTTGCTGCTGGGGCTGTACAGTGGTGCGACCACTGTGGAAAACAGGGTGTGATGCCCCCAGAAGTTCCTCCTAGAGCTAGCACGTGCCTGCAGTCCCAGTCCTCGGTACATACCCAGCAGGATTGTACGTAGAAAACAAACAAACGTGCCCACCAGCATTCACTGCACTATTGTGCCGACAGGTAGAGGTAGCCTACGTGTGCATCCTCAGGTGGGTGGGTAAACAAAGCGCGGGCCATGTAGACAGTGGAATGTGGCCCCATCATGAACAAGCCTTAAAAATGCTCTTCCACGTTGGGGGAGAAGGGAGCCCAGCAGGACTCACATAAGCTGTGTAGACCAGTCAGCTGTTCGATCCAGAGCAAAGCCTACTCGTGGGTCCCAGAAGCAGATGGGAGGGAGAAGAGGAGTGCTTAGGGGACAGCTGGCCCCTGTGAACATGGCCTCAGTTCTCTGTGGGTTGACCCGGACTCGTGGTGCCCCCTGTGTCTGAGCATGGGGCTGCACGCCATGAGCGCTCTGGCAGAGAGAGGGTGGTGTCGAAAAACTGGCCCACCATCCATTAACCTCCCTGGGACAGGTGAAGAATGTGGGCGGGGCAAGGTCCCCAAGAGGAGAGGGCTTCAACAGTTGCACAGAAAAAAAAAATCCATCTTTTCCTCCTATTTCCCCACCAACCTTTGGAAGCATCTTCTCGTCTACTGACACTTTTCTAAAACAGCCGAGACCACGCAGACCTGTACTCACATATCCTTCAGGATTTGGTTATCACAGGAGCCCCGAGTCAGAAACAGCCCCAGTGCCCTGGGCGGACCCCTGCTGGTGGGGATGGAACAACAATGGGGCACTAGTCAAGCAGAGAGCAGGGAGGAAGGCATCCCGGAGTAATTCCGCCAAGTCACAGTCCCCAGAATGCTGATTTGTGCTTCTATGGCAATGCCATCCTAGGAATATCACAGACCTCTCTCTGTCGGGAAAGGCCTGGGCAGAGGGACCAGGGGAGGGTGTGTTCCTGGGGGCGTTCATTTTCTTGAGGGCCTTGATGTACTTCTCAATATGTATGTTGCCTCAGAAATTATAAAAGGGGACACTTCGTGTGCGTGTAACTTATTTTACCTCCATGCAGTTCTTACCAAAAGAGATGACGTCCAGCTGAGCCCTGGTGGCACAGTGGTTGTGTGCGGGACTGCGGCCCACAGGGTTGACAGTTCAAATCCAGCAGCAGCTCTCCAGGAGCAAGGCTGGACTTCCTACTCCCACCAGGGCAGTGGTGTGGAAGGAAAAAAAAGGAGAGAGAGAGAGAGATGGCATCCCTCTGTGAGAGAAAGACCTTTTGCCCTCATAAAGATTTATATTCCTGGAAACCTTACCGCACTGGTAAGCCCTGCCTGGCAGGACGGGGGTCAGGTTTGTGAGAGATGCAGTGGCAGTCGCCTGACTCCCAGCTGGCACACGCCGATGACGGCAGAACTGGACAGTGGGATGAAAGGCTTCGCTGGGATCGCCCCCTTGGAACTCCCACATTTTTCCTGGCAGAGGATTGGAAGTAGCTCACCAGGCCTTTCCGTGGTCCGTCTTCCCCTGGAAGATCCGCTAAGGCCTGGCCGGCACCACCCCAACAAGCAAGCCCTCGGGAAACATGGTGGCCAATTGAGGGTCACTGGCCAGGAGTCAGCTTGGGGAGGCTCCTCCCACTAGACCGTATGGTGGTAAAGTGCACGTGTGGAGAGCAAGCCTGTGGCCATTTCAGTCTCCCACCCGGTCAAGGCTGACTCACGGCGGGCCGTGTACGACAGAGCAGAAGCAGCCCCTGCGGGTCTCTGAACTTTCAACTCCAACAGGAGTAGAAAGCCTTCGCCCGCTTCCAAGGAGCCGCCGCTGCCTGGTGTTGGCCTGCCAACTGGGGGGAGCGTCCTGGCCTGGGACCCACTCTACCACCAGGGCTCCCCGCCTCTCAGGGTGTAATTAATTAGCATCCATCCACCTCATCCCTGCCATGACTGCTGCCACTATATAGGTATGCCAGCCCCCCAGACAGAAACGCGGGTCCCCTTCACAGCTTCTCGTTTTCCCCCGCCCCTGGCTGTGTCTGGGCGCCTCCATCCATGTGAGATCCCTGATGTAGAATCACCCTACGGTTGCCTTGTTTTCTGGGTTGTTTCCGTCACATCCTGTGTGTGTCCAGGCGTGTCCTTTGTCATAACACGTATCAGGACTTCATTTCTCCTCCAGATGGCTGCATAATAGCCCATCATGTGCATCCCCCATATCTTAAGATCTGTTCATCTGTGGACGGACCCTTACATAAATAATACCCTTTGCAGTTTTGATCTCTTGGCTCTGAGAGATCTGCACCCCAGCAGCCCCGCTGCTGCTGACCGCGCAGATGATTTCGTCTCTGGGGACTCTGGGTGGTCACACTTCTGCGAGGAGAAGGGCGCACACAAAAGGTGGGCAGACCAGGGAGAAGAGTGCGGAGACAAAAGTAATGTCACTTGTAGCGTGCAAAAATGATGTCACCCTCCTTCCTCGTGTTTTCTGTGTGTGTGTTCACAACGATGATGGCGTGTGGGAGCCAGGCTGCAAACTTGGGCCTGCCTGAGCCTCCGACTCTCCAAGGTGTCACCTGGCCGATACTCAGGATGTGGAAGCTGCAGGAATATGAGCGATCCACAGCCCCCACGTCAAAGGACACTTCCTTGGGCTTATGTAGCCATGGTGGTGGGCATAGAGTTTTGGTTTTGTGCTTTTTAAAAATCATTTTATTGGGGGCTCACACAACTCTTACCAGAGCCCATACACGCATTCATTGTATGGCAAGCACTTTTGTACATTTGTTGCCCTCATCATTCTCAAAACACTTGCTTTTTTGGGGGGGGGGCATCACTGCCCTCTGGTGGTGGGAGTGGGAAAACACTTGCTTTCTATTAAGCCCTTGTTATCAGCTCCTCATTTTTTCCCCTCCTGCCCCACTCTGCCCTCCATCACGAATCCTTGATAATTTATAAATTATTATTATTTTGTGTTTTATGTTTTTAATTCCTCTGCGTTTCTCTCTAGTTTGGGTATAATAATAGCACGGGGTA
>PVJH01039419.1:0-16432 GCA_004026705.1 Nesogale talazaci | reverse complement strand
GACAACCTCAAGGTCAATAGTTCAAAACTACCAGCTACTCCTTGAGCAAAAGATGAGGATTTCTACTCCTATAGGGTCGCAGAAACGGGCTGAGCCCCGGTGGCGTAATGATTGTGCGCGGGACTGCGGCCCACTGGGATGGAGGTTCGATTCCAGCTCCACAGAGCAAAGGCTGGGCCTCCTACTCGCACCACCTGAGGGCAGTGATGCCCAAACCAAAAAAAAAAAAAAAAAAAAAAGAGTCGCAGAAACTCAAGCCATCAGTGCAGTTGTGTACTATAGGGTTATCATGCATCTGAATAGAATGAATGGCAGCGAGTTTTTGCAGCAAGAAACTTTAAAAATATATTCTCTCTTTTAGTGCTGCAATAGTATTTTCCACACTCAAACTCATCCAGGATTCAAAAATATTTAAAAGCAAAGTATTGCCAGTTGATGCAATGGATTCTGCTTCTTCAACAGCTTCGGTATGTATGAACTTAATGCTTATCTTCACAGTGCTTATCATATAAAAACTGTCAGCGTGCTGGGAAATTGTCTACGTATTTGGATGAGGCAAAGGGGTGATGTAGGAAAAACAAAACAGATGAGAAAAAGGACAGACTTGGTGTCAAAGGTCTGTGTTTAAGTCCCATTTCCATCATTTGTTAACTGCAATAAATTGGGGCAGTGCTTTCATTTTTTTAATCATATATCTCGTTTGTGAGCTGATGAACTTTAATAATCACTCAAGTTCCATGCAGACGAACCCTTCCAGAAGACTCATTCTGATTTCACTAGCAAATAAAAGTGTTTCACAAAACTTGCTCTTCATTTCGCTTTCAAATGATTACTTTAGCCCTGGCGATGTGACCTCTGTTATTTCCTCCTTTGGCTCCTCGATGGATGGTTAGATTCTGCCACACTTAAGCTCTCAAATGCGTCTGACAACCAATGTCATAAACTCACTGGCATTTTATTGGACTGGGGTAAGGCAAAGTAATTGAACAATTCAGGTTTATATGGAGTTAAAATATGAAAATCCATCACACAGAATCCTGGCTCATTATTTTAAGCTTTACTCATAAAATCGCTAATATCTAACATAATTGCAAATTAACAAAGCTAATTGTTCATAGAGATTCATTTCTTTACTATATTAAATGCAATTAAAATACTAGAAAGCAATCTAATTCTGAAAATGAACATGGAACAATGGTTCACAACAGGGGGTGTTTCTGGCTCCCAGGAGGTCCTTGGCAATGTCTAAAGAGCTTTTAGTATCTCCGAAGGGTGCAGATAGCTGATGTGCCCAGCTGCTGGTCAGAAGGTGAGCAGTTCAGCCCCACTTGCAGAGAACCTGGAGAAAGGCCTGGCAGGCTCTTCCTGCAACAACCAGCCATTGAAAGCCCTATGGAACACGCTTCCATTTTGACACACAGGAAATCGTTTTGCCTTGACTCTTAAGTTGACTTAAAAACATCTTGTGGGTTGTACATCGGCCTGCGAAGGGTCAGGTCAAACTGTTTGCTCGCTGTTAGTAGCTGCTTCGTGGGAATAAGGTGAAGCTTTCTCTTACCCTAAAGACGGAAGCTCCAAACACCCAAAGGGGCAGTTCTACCCTTTCTTCGGGGGTCAGTCTGAGTAGGTATCCACTGACTAGCAGGGAGTTTGGAGTCTTTCATGGGGGGGGAGGGGGGCGTCAAAACTAGAAGTATGACTGCCATCTAGTGGATGCTGCTAAATAACGCCACAAGGCACCCACAAGCCCCTCCAGAAAGAGCAGTAGGTCAATAGGGTTGAGGTTGGGAAGCCCTAATTTAGGCTTAGGACTTTCGAATTTAAATCATAACAAGAAATAGAGGCCTTGAGAGGTATATTGAAGGCGCTTTCTGTAGTACTGCTCATCTAAAGTGCCAGACGCCACCAGTACTCCATCTGCCCTCACGAATAAATCACTGTCCTCTCTTGGAGCTTCCATTCAGCACTCACTCTGTCCCCAGGAGCTACCCACGCACCTTCCTCCTGGGGGAATCATTTCAAGGGTAACTAGACAACACCCACCCTCATTCGAGCCTCCTTTAGCTGCTCAGTGCCATCTCACCTGTGCCTGCTCAGTGCAACCCTGAAAGTCCCAGCAGAACCTCACCTTTGGGTTTAGGGGACTGTAAATCTTTTCAGGAGCATCCAGTGTATTTGAACTGCTTACCTAGAAGTTAACGGCCCTGTGCATTAGCCACTACCTCACACGCTTCTTATTCCAACTCATTGTGAGCCTACAAGGCAGCAGTTCTCAACTTATGGGTCACGACCCCTTTGGGGACTAAACGGCCCTTTCACAGGGGTCGCCCAATTCATAACAGTACCAAAACGACAGTTATGAAGCAGCAACAAAAACAATTTTTTAGTTGGGGTGGGGGGTCACCACAACACGAACAACTGAATTCAAGGGTCGCGGCATGAGGAGGTTTGAGAACCACCTCTATCAAGGGTTTCCAAGGCTGAGCATCTTTATGGGAACACAGGGGCTCATCTTTCCTCCTCGGTGAAGCAGGTGTGTTCCACAGCCAGCTCTGGGCTTGGCAGTTCAGCGCTTAGCAAAGAGCCCAGCCCGTGCTCTTTCTCTTGGACGGAAGGCATTGCCAATTGGTTAGGAGATGATGACTGTCTGGAGTGCCATAGCAGGAAAGTCCTAGAACAAACAGGGACTCAAAATCAGGATGATTTTACAGGTTTCTTGTCAATCAAAGTCTCTAAGACTGATTCCACCTGGAAAAAAATCCACCTTCACCTAAATTTTCAGTAGTTGTGGACATTCTGTGCTCCTTTAGGTATATAAAAAAAAAAAAACCCCAAAACAAAAGAGCACTGCATCGAGTTATCGTGACCCTGTCATTATATTACCCTGCCATAGAGATTTCATATTGTAAATCTGAGTAGACAGCTTCATTTCTCTCCCAAAGGGTGAGCTAACAGTCCAGTGGTTCAGCCATTACATTCCCAGGGATCCTTAATGATTAATTCCAAATGCAAATTCAAAGCTAAATTGACCTCCATCGAGTCGATTCCCACTCACCGCAACCCTATAGGACAGAATAGAAGTTGGCCCTTTAGGTTTCTAAGATGTCATGGGAGCAGACAACCTTATCTTCTTCTAGCTCAACAACTGATGGTTTGCTCCTACCGGTCTTTTGGCTGGCTGCCCAAGGCATAGCCCACTGTGCCACCAGAGCTCCAAAATGTGTCCTAAGGAAGATGTCAGTCAATGCCCCCACAGCATCTGGACGTAGTCCTGTATGTCATGTAGCACAGACTGCTAAGAGTGTGGCCTCTCATCTCCAAAGATGAAAGTGTAACTGTCACTTCTGCCCAAATATGAGGAGTGTTAGTCTTGAGGCTCTGCTTCAGATGTCGGGCTACTAGCAACCAGGTTGGTGGTTTCATTCCACCGCTGATCCGCAAGAGAAGGATGTGTGCTCCTGGAAAGATTTGCCATCTCGGAAACCCCACGTGAGGCTGCTATGAGTTGGACTTGTCTTGGTGCCAATGGCCCTTGGCTTTCGGGAGCAGTCAGGTAGATAGGTACACTTTCTAGATCTCAAAACTCCTATCTATGGAATGGCCAGATCCATAGCCCCTCTTTGACTTGTGGGCAGATTAAATTAGATTGTGTGAATAAAACATAAGGCACGGTGCCTGGCACAGAAGAAACACTCAGGCAGGATGACCACAGAAAGGAGTATCGTATGCTCATTTTCAGTCTTCGAAATGGCATCTACAAAAACTTGGAAGACAAGGGAAATGCCGGTTTATAATTGGAATTGAAAAGCTGTATTTCATCAATGGGTACAGATCAAGAAAAACTGAAAAGCAGTATACCGAAAAGTAATAGAAGACTGTGGGAGGTTTTATTTATTGTTGAGTGTGTTTGATTTGTATATTTTAATGTTTTTGGAGTGCTCAGCATCATTTTTAAAGATGAAAATCAGATACTGTTCAATGGTATCAAATGCTTCTCCTAACTTAATTGACCTATACTGGGAGTGTTAGGCCATAACTTTGCTATTACCAAATAGGAAGATAACCATCATCTTGGTTTTCTTTGTAGAGCACGGAAAAGAAAGATCATGATGAATTTTTAGATCCCATTTCCCTAAATTCCCGAGAGTATTTCAACATTCACCTGTGGTTGAGGTGCCGCCTAGCTCTGGTGACAGCATTCATCGCTCAGGTCCGTGGCATCCTCACAGTGAAAGGTATGAATGGTCTGCGCCTCAGTACATTCACAAGCATCGATTGCGTTTAGGCAGACGGGGCTTTATTGGGATATATTCCATTGCAACATTCACACCTTTAAGCTTTTTTTGTTTGGTCTTTTCCAGGAAAAAAAAATCGGTCTATTAAGTAAAAATGGTCGTTTTCCACTCTATCACTCAAAATGGGCGAGGCTGTCCAAAAGCACACAACACAGGCTAGGGGGTTTCAAAATCTCAGGCCATCTTGTCATCGAGGCAGGGGGCTTAGGACAGAGGTTGGGAGCACAGTTCCGAGGCTCTCCACTGTGGTTCGAAGGCTGGCTATCCCACTAACCACCCTGTGAGCTTGGCCATGTCTCTGGATCTCCTAATGTCTCAGTGTCTTCCTCTGTCAAATAGAGATCACAATGGGTTTCACCTTCCTTAGCACTTTGCTATCATAATTATTAAATGGATGAAACTTTGTAAAGTTCTTAGAGAAAGGCCTGGTATATATAAATTCTTATAGCCACGAGTCATTTGTGTGTGCTTATCTACCCATCTCTGTCCATCTCCCCATATTCATGACCTCATGGGGTAACATTATTCCTTTGCAGTAATAGAAAAACCCTAAAGTAACTCCTCCCCCCCAGCATATAACACGTCTTGCTAATGTCCTATGTAAAGTCTGTTTTTATAGTCTATGCCAGCCTCTTCTTCTATACTACACATATACCATCATGGTGATATATATATATATTCTTACTTCTAGCATTTTAAATAACTGCATTTATTGTAGAAAATGATATGACAGATTGTGTGAGCCTCATCAATGAAGCATGCATGGAGGCACAGAATGCCGGGGACGAGGAGCTACAGGCTGAATTCCTGATGCAAGCGGTAATCCTTGGCCTGCAAGAGAAGCATTTAAAGGCAGATATCATTAAAAACCTCCAGGTATGACAGAAGTCCAGCTTACGTTTATGCTTAGTGGAAGATCCCAACTAGAACATAGGAGGAAGTTGTAATTTTGATTGGCACTGAAACAGTGGTAATCAATGCGGCCAGTTCATTAAAGTGGAAATGGTACTTGTGTTAGGGCACGTTGTTTAGCGAAACAAATCGAGTGACATTCACCTATGTATAAGAAAGAATGCTATATCAAGAAGTAATTGTATATCTGGAAACACAGTCCACTTCAAGTGCATTCATAAGTCCAATGTTAGTCCATTAATCCCTTGTAAGACTCATGTCGCCACATGCCAGTAATCCAGAGTGGTGAACAGAGAAGCAGGAGGATCACAGACTGGGGGGGTGGAGAATCACGTGAATCCAAGTTTTGGAAAATAGGCAGGAAGTCAACAGTTCTCAGGTTCTAATGATCCACATGGAGCCATCCCTTGAGGTAGGCAGAGGTTCAGCAGGCAGAAGGGCAAAAGATTGATGGATACCATGTCATATCATGAGGCTTCAGCCTGATTGACAGGTTTAACTCCACCCCGAGTAAAGAGTGTCTCGTGGGCATAATTCCCAACTACCACAATTCTATCAAAACGATTGATTTTCCTTCTTTTTGTGGATAGGATATAATACATTTGCTTGAAGAAAATAACTTTCTTTCTCCACGATCTCATTTAACCTTGGTGAGAAGCTTGCTTTTGTTGGATGACTTAACAAAAGTGGAAAAATTCAAGGATCCCTCCTCTTCAAAAGAAGATCATTTAATTTTGTTGATTCGATCTCACAACCTTCTTATTGAACAGGTGAGCGTGCTTTGATGCATACGTGGAAACTTATTTCCTTCCTACTTCTTTTCTGATCCCAGTGCACATTAATTGTTCATTCCTATGTTTTCTTTTGTTGATAGATGCTAACTCTAGGAGAAACAATTGAATTTCCAATATCAAGCACTGAATATGCGAATCCATTACAGCCTTTGAAAAATATCTATCTTCCTCATGTCATGCTATTGGCCAAAATAAAAATGAGAATTGGTAAGACCTACTTAAGTATAATTTATACCAGATTCAAAGATGGAAGGGTAAAAGATGAAGTTATTTTCAGTTGATTTATTTAAATAAGCATTTATTTAAGTAGGACAGTATCCATAATACTCAGACTTTATTTATTCAATCAATAGTTTTGCTTAGGAACTGAATGGAAATTAAATCAGATATCATACTTGTTCTTAGAGTCAGAGGTAGAAATAAAGAAGTACACAAAACATATGCAGTAATGAGTCTGTTACATAAGAGCTATTTAAAGTACAAAAAGAGCAAAGACAATCACTTTGAAGGCTAAGTTACACCAGACTCAGTCATAGTATTTTCAACCACTTCATGGCCATGTAGAGGGTGGACAATGAGTGAGGGAGACAAGAGAAGAACTGGTGAGTTTTAATTATGGCATTGGTGAAGAATATTGACTATCCATCACCATTATTCATAATTATTGTTATCTCTGAGCCCACTGTTACTGCCACTGGGTCAGTCCATTTCCTTGAGCGCCTTCTTCTTTTCACCAACCCTCTATTTTACCAAGCATGATGTCCTTCTCCAGGGACTAGTCTCTTCTAATAACATGTCCAAACTATGGAGATGAAGTCCTGCTATTTTCTCTTGTAAGATGCATTCTGGTTTCATTTACTACAACACAGATTTGCTTCTTCGCTTGTGGACCATGGCACTTTTCAATATTCTTCACTAGCATCATAATTCAAAAACATGGAATCTCTTATTTCCCTTATGCACCACTATGTATATTGAGATGATTGAAAATTTGACTTGAGTCAGGCATGCCACACCTTAATTCTCAGAAGGCCACCTTCAGGTTTTCATACTTCAAAAAGTCTTTACTACAGGTTTGTTCAATGCAATATGTCACTTGACGCCTTGACTGCTGCTTCCATAAGTTTTATTGCGAATCCAAGTATAATGTAATCATTGACAACTTCAAGTGGTTCTCTTTTTATCACGATGTATATTGATCCATATGTGAGGGCTTCTTTTCTTTACATTGAGTTGTAATCTATACTGAGGGCTATAATCTTCTATTTTCATCAGTAAGGACTGCAAGTGCTCTTCAATTTCAGCAAGCATATCCTGGGTTTTAATGAGCCTTCCTTCGATCCTGGTGTCAGATTCTTCTGTTTTTCTTAATATAGTCAAGCTTCTCAGATTATTTGTTCAGCACACAGCTTGAATAACTATCTTGAAAGGATGCAACGTAGATATATACCTTTCTTGCTTTTAAACCACTCAATATACCATCTTCTGTTTGAATGACTGCTGCTTGGTCTATTGTAGGTTCTTCATGAGCACAATTAAATGTTCTGAATTCCCATTCTTTGCAATGCTTTCACTTGTTTGTTATTGTCCACACAATCAAATGCCTTTGCATAGTCAATAAAACAGAACAGAGTATCTTGTGTCAACTTGGCTGGACCAAGAATCTCAACCCAATTTCAGACAACTTCAGACTTTCTTGTATTTTCTGTTTTCAGCCAAGATCCATCTGATATCAAATGATTATCTCTCATTCCACATCCTATTCTGAATTCCCAACAACTTCCTGTTTATGTATACTGCAACTGTGTTTGAATTATCTTCTGTAAAAAAATTTTTTGCACGTGAGATTAATGACAGCATTTGACAGTTTTCTCATTCTGTTAGGAATGCTTCCTGTACTGTATGAATATTTCAAAACATTTCAATTGATATTCCATAAATCCCTGCAGACTTCCCCCTACCCCAATGTATTCATTGTAGTTTGGACTTCTTCCTTCAGTGTCATTGTTTCTTGATCACATCCTGCCTTTCGAAATTATATATCCTGCTTCTTTTGATGCTTCCTGCATCATCCAATTTATTTCCCATAGAATTTTTCAATAGTTCAATATCAGGCTTTCATTTTTCTTCAATTATTTCATCTTAGTTATGCTGAGCATGTTTTTTCTAACTTAAGGTCTTTGTACATTTCATTTTTATGATACACTTTATATTCTTGATCACCTTTTGACAATACCTGTTTAACTTTTTGACATCATTGTTTCTTACCTCGGATTTAGTTCCTCTAAGCTCTGGATCTGAGGTCGGTCAACTGTGGTTCTCAAGTCCTCTTTGGCTCTTTGGGTGCCTACATGTGGATCTGAAGTAAAATTCTAAAGTACTGAAAGGATATTACCCAAACAATGGTGATTTTGTTTGTTTGTAAAAATATATTTATTGCTTTCAAATAACTTTAGAATTGTTATGAGATGGAATTGGCTCTTCCATCTCAAAAAGTTTCCCAACCCTTGATTTAGAGCAACCACTTGGATCTTTTATTCTTTTCTGTGTTTTTACTGACCTTTTGCTTCATTATATTCTTGATATCACCTCACAACTTAACTGTTTTTGGCTAAATGCATGCACTGTGCCAAATCTGTTCTTAAGATGGTCTCTAAATTCAGGTGGGATATGTTCAAAGCTCTATTTTGTCTTGTGAACCTGTTTTAACTTTGCTCATCTTTAACTTGAACTTTAAAATGAGAAATCAATGATGTTTCCCACAGTGGCCCCCCGACTTTGTTTTGGCAGATTGTACTGAGATTATCTATAGACTCTTCTGACAGATGTAGTCAGTTTGATTCCTATTGGCCAGGCCCATGTGTTGAATTGCTGTTTATGTTGAAAAAAGGAACTTCAGTGAAGTAATTGTTGGTTTTATTAAATTGTACCACAGGATATCCTCCTTTTTTTAATCACTAAATTTAAATTTTTCAATGATTGATTCTTCCTCTACATTTCCAACATTTGCATTCCAGTCACTAGTAATTTTAATGCAACTTGACATGCATGATCAATTTCAGACTGACAGAGTTAGTAAAGATCTTCTATCTTTTCATCACTAGCTTTATACATAAATTTGAATTATGCTTGTATTAACTGGTTGTCCTACTTAGTGGGCATATAGATATTGCCCTATCACAGACAACATTGTATTTCAATATAATCTCGAACTTTTCTTTTTAATGATGATATGACATTTGTTCTTGAATTTGTCATTGCCAGCAGAGTTACGCTATATGACTGCCTGATACAAAATGGCCAATACATGTCCATTTAAGCTCACAGATGTGTAGGATGCTGATCAATTTGTGTTTTTTAAATATATGAGCACTTGTTAAATTTTATTTTTTTTTAGTTGTGGTGAAATATAGTGATTCAATAGCTCAGTCACATTTAGAACAATTTTTGAACCCACTTGTGTTGACCCCCCCCCATTTCCTTTCATTACCTCCCCCAGTAAATATTAATCCAGGTACTGTCTTAATTTATCCACCCATTCTGAATTCCTTATACAGAATAACCTACAAAATGAAGATTAAAGAACAAAGAGAATCCAACAAAATCAACCAAATCAAGCAGAGAAAAGAAATGGAAGACTTTCTAAAAAATACAGAATAAAGAAAAATAGACCAAAATGGGTCAAAGGGGAGAGCTAATGACTAGGTGCTCCCTTCCCACTGCCTCACTTTCCCTGGCTCTTTGTCTGGTAGTGGGGCTACTCACATTTGAGACTAGGGTCAAAGTTATTCATGGGAGACTCCATCAGTGAAGGGACCCTGCAAATGGATTTTGTGTCAGTTAAGTGCCTAGAATCATGCCTGGCTCATCGTAAGCAAATTCTATGTGTTGACGGTTATTATTGATAAGTTTTGGCTATGTTGTAACAAGTCTATTGTCTTTTCTTGTATAGTTTCCTTTTATTTTTATCTCATCTAGAATTTGAGATGCTCAACTTCATCTTTCAGACCGTAGCTCAGGCCACAATACACACCATTCTCTCAAACTCATCTACTAACTTTTAAAGGAAACAAATTGTAATTTTTTAAATTTTAGAAATAATATTTTGTGCTGTTTGTATCTTTATAAATGGTCTTTTTGGGAATTCAAACTGTCATCTGACCTCCAATCAGTTTTCTTTTACGAGGTGCCACTGTTCTGGGAGTCCAGCTTTCTCTTCTGCCTGAGGCCTGTTGACTTTTTTCGGTGGACCCTCTATCGTGCTTTGTCTAGCTATTTCAGTATTGGTCCTGAGACTGGATTAAGCGCAGCAAATGTGATGCTGCACATGCTGTTAAGAATAGCTAGTTCTGCCAGCAGGGGCTGCTCTGTAGTAGCGAAAGGTCAGTTCTCTGTTGAAGCACCAGAAGAAGCTCAAAGGTCAGAACTCTCCAGCTTCAGAAGTAGAAAGGACAGAGACCACCTATTCAGCTAGCTCATATCATTGCAGAAACTGCCTGGAAGCCACCACAGTGCCGCCCTTCTCTGGGGCTTGCGGGCCGATCCGATTTTAATCGCTCCCTGTGACACTGTCTCTGACAACTAGCCTAGGACGGCCGGACTCCCGCACTCGGCCCAGAGGGAAGAAATCCTACACCAGCTCTTTGTTCTTATTCAGCACCTTCTAAGAGCCACTTTCCTCCTGCACCTGCACTTGCGCCTGCACCTGCACAGCTCAGGAGGGGCTGGTGGCTGGACTAGAGTCGGGAAGGGAGGGCGACACACCCAAACCATCATCCTGATTCTGCTCACCATTACCCACTTCTGCTCCCCCTCTTCCTGCTCTCATTGGCCATCGTTATCACGTGGGTTATGCTGGTCTTTTGAACAAAGATGAGATCCCACACACACCCAAAACTTGGCTCAGGTGTGGAGACAAAGGACATCTAGTACCTGTGAAGATTGATGGGAACACACACACACACACACACACACACACACACACAGCTGAAGAATGGCTTGAGTGAGCAAGGGAAGGAGACTAGTCTGTTATTTCTTGTGATGAGGGCATAGACTAAAACAAGGGTTCCCAACAGCTCAGGGGTGGAGCTTGGCGGGTTAAATCTCCTACAGCTATGAAAAGAGGGTTACCAGGTTTCCTTGTCCAGATGTGGCACAAGAAGGGAAGAGTGAAGAGATGCTTACAGGTGGACAGTAGTCATGCGTCAAGAACTGGACTCAGGCCCCTCGAAAAGATGCAATCAGCGCCACCTTCGTCATATATACAATTTGGCATTTTAGGTGAACCTGCGTTTTGGGGGCTTTCTGCATTTGTGAAATTAGGCTGGCGTTCTTGGCCTCTCTGAGTCCTTCTACCTTTTGAATCCCACAGAAGTTATTTTTCTGTGTTTTTATTTCATAATTTGTTATATTATCGGGACCTTTGATTTCTACAAGAGCATGCAGTACAGATTGTGTTATAGTGTACAGATTGTGTTAAATCAAATGTATGCTCAGTTTCCTGCCTTTACGAAACTTGAGGCTGTGTCACCACTCAATGACAATACTGTTGCTGTTTTTCAGATTCACTTGAAGCTGAACAGCTTGCTTGTCTGGGGAATTATATTAAATACAGACTTAAAAACAAAACCCAAAGCAGCTTTGCTGTCAAAACAACGTCAGCTTCCCAACTTCTTTTTCACTGAGTTGGTGTTTATTGGAGAAAAGAGTTCTTCAATATTATGAAGCAAACAGTAATTTGTGACTTGGTGATTTCTCAGCAGTTTCCCTTTATAGTGATATAGATTGATATCTACATCAGAATGTATTGATAAATTGATTACTATATCAGAAAAAAGATATTTTAAAATAATTTCTATGAGGTAAAATTAGTCATTTTGCTTATTTAATACTACTTTCCTCCACACTAAATATTGAGTTTCCTTTTTAGATGCAATGGTAGATAACTGTATAGTAGGCAATAATCATTTAAATTTCTTACTGTTATTCAACTAAATATATATTGAACACAGCTAATGATAATAAGGACAGACAGTGGAGATATAATTGAGAAACAGTCATCATGTCTGCCCTTGATGAGGAGAGGGGGGATGTAGTTAAAAAATGCTGTAATGTGTTTTTTTTCTAATATAGACAAGAATATGTAAGATAAACTGATGTATTGTGACTTATAGGTTTCCCACTGACATGGAGGCATTTGATATTTCTCTCCTATGTGGATGAACAGAAATAATATCATTGGAAACATCAAGGAACCATCTAAAAAGAGGAACTTATCCCTACCATCAAGTCAATTCTGACTCAACTCTGACCAATAGCTCAGAGTAGAACTTAACCTTTGGGTTTCTGAGATGATAACTTAAAAAGAAATCATTTTATTGGGGCTCACAATACATGCATACATATAATCTGCCAAGCACCTTCTCAAGCCTGCTGCTGTCATCATTCTCTAAACATCCACTTTTCTTTTTTGGGGGCAGGCGACATCACTGCCCTCTGGTGGGAGTAGGAGGCCTAGCCTTGCTCCTGGAAAGCTGCTGCTGGATTTGAACCACCAACCCAGTGGGCTGCAGTCCCACACACAACCACTATGCCACTGGAGCTCAGCCCACATCTGCTTTTCTACATGAGCCCTTGACATCCATTTTTCATATTTTCCCCTACCTCTTCATGCTTCCCTCCCTCCCCAACCCTTGATATTTTATATTACTATTATTATTTTGTCTGGTGTCTCCCATCGCCCACTCCTCCACTGTCCATCCTCCAGATAGTAGGTTATGTGTAGATCCTTGTAATGGGCTTCCCCTCTCTATCCCATGTTCCCTCCATCCATCTGGTATTTACACTCTCAACTGCTGGTCCTGAGGGGTTCATCTGTCCTGCATTCCCTGTATTTCCAGTTTCCATCTGTACCAGTGTAGCTCTTCCAGTCCAGCTGGATTTGTAAGATAGATTTGGGATCATGATAGTTGGGAGGAAGGAGCCTTTAAGAACTAGAAGAAAGTTGTATATTTTATTGTTTCTTCACTGCAACCTGACTGGCCCATCTCCTCCCCATGACTCTTCTGTAAGGGGATGTCCAATTGACCACAGATGGGCCTTGGGTCCCCACCCTGTGCTCCCCTTCATTCATTGTGATGTGATTCTTGTTCCAGGATTGATACCTGCTCCCTCTGACCCCTCGTGATCACAAAGACTGGCATGCTTCTTACATGTGGGCTTTCCTGACTCTGCACTAGGTGGCCACATGTTTGCCGTCAAGCCTTTTAAGATTCCAGATGCTTTATCTTTTGGTAGTTGGGCGCCATCAGCTTTCATGTTTGTCTTTGCACCCATTTGTCTTCAGTGATTGTATTGGGAGGGTGGGCACATAATGATATGGTTTTTGTTCTTTGATGCCTGTTACCTGATTCCTTCCATACCTCATGCTTGCACAAGCTGTTGTGCTTCTTCCATAGTGGGCTTTGTTGCTCCTGAGCTAGACGACTCAGCCTTTAAAACCCCAGATGCTATATCTTTTGATAGCCAGGAAGCATCAGTTTTTCTCACCACTCTTGGTCATGCCCCCACGTCCTCAGAGATCATCTCAGGAAGGTGACCACACAGTGATAGGGTTTTTTCCTGTCTGATGCTTGAGACCTGATCCTTTCGACAACTCGTGACCACACTGGCTGGGGTGCTTCTTCCATGTGGGCACTATCAAAAGATAGAACATCTGGGGTCTTAAACATTTGAAGATAAACAAATGGCCATCTAGCTGAGAAGTAGCCAAGATGATAACTTTTTTTTTGGGGCGGGGGGGAGGGGATCACTGGCCTCTGGTGGTCATGGGAGCTACCCAGTCTTGCTGCTCCTGGATTTGAACCACCAAGCCAGTGGGCCACAGTCCCGCACTCAACCACTACCCCACCGGGGCTCAGCCCGGTGATAACTTTTTAACGGGAGCAGGCAGCCTCATCTTTCTCCTGGGGTTGGCTGATGGCTTTGAATGGCTAGCTTGCTTCAGAGTCCAACAATCCACTCAGCCACCAGAGCTCCCAGGGCCTGTAGATTTAAATGTGGGATTTCACTGGACATCTCCTAGGAACACAGACTCTGGATAAAGAATCCTGTTCAAATTCCTGGAGTGGGATATTAAACTTTGGCACTTTCAGTTTCTCCCACCATTGAATCTGAACAATAAAAGCTCTGGCCTGCTATAGGAATTCACAAGTTGAAGGTTTATCCTGTTCTAAGATCTTATGTAGCCAGTCACCAAAGGCTCAACCAAAATTCATGCAGACTTCATGTCTGTCAGAGTAGACTTCTGCTCCGGGATGTTCAAAAAGTGGCTTTGGAGAAAGCTTATCTTCAGACCAAGTTTCTAAGACATCTCTGTATGGACTTGAACTTTCAACCTTCTGGTTAGTGATTTAGCATGTTACCCATTGTGCCACCCAAGGACTCCAAGGATGTTTAGGTATTACTTATTCTAATTCTTGTTTGTATTCCCAATTTTCCTGGGAACCCACTAGAAGCCATGACTCTGGCTTCTCTGTCTCCATATCCTTAGCAGTGTGCTCCATAACCAGATTAAAGGGGAAAAATAAAAGAAAGGGATAGACAGGAGTAGGGGGATAATGTCTCAGTCACTACCATCCTGCCATTCATAGAACACATTTTTGATTTAAAATTTTACAATAAGTTCTAGATTTTTTTAATCCTGCCCTGTTCTTTGCCAGTCTCATAAGCACCGTCACGTTACAGCTCATTGTAGCATCCCTGGTATCCATCCACCTCCTAGAAGGTCTTCCTCTCTTCCACCAACCCTCTAGTTTCCCAAACGGGATGCCCTTTTCTAGCGACTGGTTCCTTCTGATAACAAGCCCAGAGTATGTGAGACAAACTCATCATTCTTGCATTAAGGAGCAAGATATTTTAGAGTTGTAAAATTTCAGGACCTAGAGGGACCTTAGATATTTTCTAGTTGTGTTGGTTCATTTTTCACTGGAAGCCAGCGAAGGGCCAGAGGCATGTAGAGATTTTTCCAGTGCTTTAAATTACACTGTGCAATCTATGGCTGGCCAGGGCCCTGCACTTCCAGGAAGAACCCAACATCCGTAGCATTCTGCAACTCTGCATGGCTTTCTGTTTATGTTTTCCTATGCACGTTCAAATTCCTCATGAATGTCTCCACCAGTTGCCTTCTACTCGACCTCACTGTTTATCTTCTTGAAAAGTAGCCAAAGACAAGGGGACCCTCAGCCAGGGCTTAGACATCTGTGCTCTCTCTGATGCCTTCCCTGGTCTTTGCCTGCTGCCAGCTCTGCCTAGGGCCCAGTGCAGTCTTTGACTCACACTTGCTTGCATATTTGGGCTGGGATCCACTTTGAAGTGGGTACAATACGCATGTTTGGGGTGGCTCCAGTGAGAAATGGGTGCAGTATGCATGTTCATGCCTGTGGCCTGCACTATGTGCCGTGAGGCTCAGTGACCAGGAAGATGTTTCTGAGGAATCAACAGAGCAGACGCTGTACTTGTGTAATGTCTGGTGCACTATCTGGCTTTCAAGACCCCCACACAGTGTGCTGCCTGTCTGGCCACTTGCCTTCTCAGTAAGCATTCTTCTCCATGAGGGTCTTCATTTGAGGAGTGCAGGATCATAGTATAGAACATGGTCTCGGGAGCCATACTGCCTAGATTCAAACCATAGCCCTGGCACTGATGTACTCCTGGGGAAATTACTTGGACTTCTCTTTGCTCCCCCTTCCTCCCCTGCCAAATGTGCAAATAGTGATGGTCCCTCAGAGTTGTGAGGCTTTCCTGAAAGACTAAAGTTCATGAGTGTTGGTTTGTATGGAGAAATCTCCAAGAGTCATAGCTTTAATAAATCTTTGTGTTAATTAGACTCAGTGTAATGGTTAAAGCCCTCTGCTCTAGCCTAGCAGCCACTCCATGGGGGACAGCTGAGGTCATCGGCTTCTGAACAGATTGACAGCCCAGAGAACCCTCTGGAGCCACTCACTTCGGCACTGCGGGGTCACAAAAGGTCAGAAGGGACTCCGTGGCAGCAGGATCAGGAAAATGTTTAGCTCTTGCTATTTTCTCGTCTCATTTTTATCTAGTGCCCAATTCAGTATTTGGCCCACAGTAAGAAATCAGACATATTTGTGGGCCAGATTGTCTGTCAGCCTATTTTTGAGACTACTCCACATCAATCTAAGACCACCTCCACACAACAGCAGCTTTGTGCATGTTAAGGGCTGGGTGTCCCCACAAGGTGCGTACTTTGTGTGGCCCTTGTCTATAAGGATGACAAGCAAAACGCCTAGCCAGGAATTACTGTCATGCTAAGTTGAAAGAACGTAACTATTAGCATGTGCAAAATGTGTCGGGAGCCTCATAAATGTTCCCCATGCATTCCTCCAAAGATACTGTCATCTTCAGATGCTT
>PVJH01039418.1:0-16409 GCA_004026705.1 Nesogale talazaci | reverse complement strand
CCCCCCCCCAAGCCAGGTGAGGACTTTACATGGTCTCTTCTCTCAAATGTTCGATGGATGCTATCAAGAGAAATGCACTTACTGACCTTTCTGTGCCATTGAATAGAAATCTCTGTGTGGATGGAAACTTCTGATTCATGATAGTCTCCTCAGACCTGGTATTTATTTTCAGTAGTGTTTGTTACAAATGGATACATTCTGGAGCTCTGTAACTTTGACTCTGGCACATAGGATTGTTGGCTAATGTTCTTTTTTTATGGAGAAACACGGCATTTATGTTTAAGGCATTATAGAAATGGAAGGACAGTCATGTGCTGTTAATGTTGTCCTGAGAGCACTGACAAGATAGAAAAAAAAAAGTGGTAAAAGAAAGATGACAAGTATAGTCCTCGGAGGTCTTAAGAGGCTTCCCCACCTAAAAATTGAATCTGAACTCAAACCTTTTATATCTTGTAATGAAAAGACGCAAAGGCAGTAACAGATGGGTTGCTTTAGCTCGCGTGTTATTTGAGGGGGAGGTCTGGTGGCTCTTTCCTTTATGGCTATGATTCCACTGGTGCCAATGCTGAGATCAAGCTAGACTGTCGGAACTCTTAAGGAAAAAGAGCCCTTCTTGGGAAGCGAACAAGTTTGGAAGCATTTTAGATAAATTGTAATGGCTTTTTCAACTGATTCATTTGCTACTTTCTTTTCCCCTTTGAGACATTTGACATGGCTTAGAGTCTGTTTTTTAGCATCATGGAAATTTCCGCATGTTGTTACCCCTAGTTCATCTTATTTTAGTTTGTATTTTGGTCATTTGTAACCAGCAGTAAATTGCCAGCTAATGAATGAAAAATTGTTTATTTATAGATCATGCACTACGATTTCTTTAAAATGGAATGTCAGATTGTTCTAGTAAACCCTCCTCAAGTATAACTACTTACACGTTCTGATCGCTTTTTTTTTTTATCACATTGGCTTTGTCCTCTTGATTTTGACCCACATACAAAAGAACTCCTCTCCCCTTCTCAGTAGCATATATAATCATAGTTAGTATTGGCCATGAATTAAATTGTATCACCACCACCCCACAATATGTGCCAACTTAGCTGGCGCGTGAATCTCTGGGAAGGGAGTTACCTAATGATGTAGGGTGGCAGTAATGCTTCCCCTTGATGTGATCTGATGTGATATGCCAACCAGTTTTCTAAGGATTGGAGGGTGGAGGGATGGATGCAATACCCTTAGTCCAGTCACAGGCCTGAGTTTCCCTGGAGTGCAGTCTGCAACGCCTTTAATATTCAAAGGAGAAAAGTTGTAGCCCACTGGGATGGAGGTTCAATTCCGGCTCCCAGGAGCAAAGGCTGGGCCTCCTAATCCCACTACCTGAGGGCAGTGATGCCTTTAAAAAAAAAAAAAAAAAAAAAAGGAGAAAAGGAGAGAGCAGCTACCAGAGAAGTCTCTGCTGTCTCCAAGAGGTTCCTGAAGCACTTGCATCCAGGAGAAGATTGATGCCAAGACACATGGAGGGCGCTGAAGATGGCTGGTCCTACAGGAGGTGAAAGGAAGCAAGGACAGTCCAGAGCTGTCAGAGAAGAAAGAGCCTGCTTCTGGAGGCAGCACTCGGACTTTGGGCTTCTAGCCTCCTAAATGGAGAGAATAATTTGTTTCCTGGAAGCGCCCATTTGGGGGTATATCTGTTGTAGCCAGAGGAGACATCTAAGACAATACCATAATCATTAAGAGCACGAGTCATACACAACTTTTGGAGTTCCGTTTCTTCTACTTAATAGCCATAAAACCATGGGCAAGTTATTTCAAACATTCGTATGCATCTCGTGGAACTTGAAAATAGGTATACTTGCCTTACCGAATCATATGTAGATGAAACAACCATCATTCATAAGATTTACTACAATGCCTGGCTCATAACAGAGACCCATTAAATGATCCCGCTACTGATGACTCTAGAAAGGGTAGAAAAATTGCCAGTTGAACAAATATTTAAATACTGAATTCACTATCCTGGTTAGGTTTAACGTGCCTGGGCCAGGATTCCCATATTCCCTGCCAACCCTGGGAGTGAACAGTATCCTGCCATATGGCCTGCCAACCTCTGCAGCCACCAGCCCCACCTAGATCCGTCTGCCTTTGCTTCCACCAGCTCTGGCAGCTAGGTGAGTCAGAAAAAGCCTCCAGCCCAGTGGTTCTCAACCATCCTAATGCCGTGACCCCATAATACAACTCCTCATGTTGCAGTGACCCCCAACCGTAAGATTGTTTTCGTTACTACTTCATAACTGTAGTTTTGCTACTGTTATAATCGGGTGACCCCTGTGAAAGGGATGTTTGACCTCCATAAGAGGGGTCGCGACCCACAGGTTGAGAACCGTTGTAGCCTCACAGCTGCCCCCACGGACCACTTCAGGTACGTAGGCAGCACTGGCTTTGCTTCTCTAGAGGACCCCGCCTAATACAGCCATTGTCAGTGTGTTATCCAGTGAGGGCTGTTTATCAGCGCTAGCTTTTGTAGCTACACTGTCAGACTTTTTTCCCCCTTTGTGAATGTGTGTATGCTAATCAGCTGGCGTTGTTTGAAATTGGCTCTCTGAGTTTGTTCTGTTTTGTTTTATCCCCAACTCTCAGACGAGCCTTGCAAGATAAATGGTGCTATCCCCATTATACAAACGAAGGAATTCAGGCTCAAGACCACTAAGAAGGTAATGGCAGCTCTGATCTCGGATTGGTGCAGACTGTCCTCTTCCTTCTTCTGTACCGCCTCCCGTTTGAACTTTGGAGGACACTTTTGAGTTCTCCTGTGGAATAGCAGTAATATTGTTAGTATTGGCAAAAAAAAAAAAACCAGTCTAACTGCAGAGGGGAAGAAAATGTAAATCACCTTAAGGCTGGTCCCTTTGAAGTGGAGATCAGACACACCTCCACTCTATTTTTTTTCCTCCTTATCAGTTCTGACACTTGGCCACCCCTCCAGTGGCCAGCACTACTTCCTGGGTTTCATCATCAATGGCCACACAGAACTCACAGACCACACTGAACAGTTAAGCGATTTCCAGAGTGCGACTTGGGATCCGAAAGCCTGTAAGCGAGGTCTCTCCTCCGCAGGGTAGTATAGCTGTCATCGCCCCCTGTGGGTGTGCAGGCCCTCTCGCAGCCCCCTCTGCCAATGTTTCTCAACAATCTCCGGCCAGGCTCCTCTTGGCCCTTTGCTCTGTCAGAGCCCCTTCTGGGCCTCTGATTATCTTCCCTGTTCTAGCCCTTGACATAGCTTTTTTAGGGAGTTCCTCTTTCTGCTGCTGCTCCTCTTGCTGCTCCTCTTGCTGCTTCAGGTTTATCAACAAAGCCTGTGGGGCTGGCTGCTTACATGCGCAAACTCCTTGCCAGCTCTCAGGCTTGCCGTTCTCACGAGAGCCACGCTCTAACCGAGCAGTTAGTGCTTCGTAGGCCACAGGCACTGTTTTTGCCAGTGGATGCCAAGTCGCCGTATTTGCAAAGCAGACTGACCCATCCCTACAAGATACATACAAAGATCAGGGCAGGTTGCAGCCCAGAATCAGAGGAGTCCTCTGATGAGTAGACCAAGTTGTTTACAGCTCACCCAGGAAATATCCTGTCAACCTGGACAAAAATGTAACAAACCCTCGGAAGTAGCAAGCAAAGGTAGAACTATCCTGAGCTCTAAAGAGCAAGGCAAAAGGTTCATAAAGAAACCCTTGGGGGCTGAGCCCCAGTGGCGTAGTGGTTGTGCCCACTGGGACGGAGGTTCAATTCCAGCAGTGGGGCTGGGCCTCCTACTCCCACCACCGGAGAGCAGTGATGCCCAAAACAAACAAAACAAAAAAAAAGAAACCCTTGGGGTTCGTGCCCACCCAGGGACGCAAAAAAAAAAAAAAAAAAAGATAAATCCATGGGAAAGATTGGCCTACTGTCCAACCATAGCAGGAACCAAGCCCTCTCAGAAGGGAATTCTCTGTTATTCCTGTGACACTGTATATTGATTTTTTTTTATATTGGATTGGAAATACTAATTTCCAGTTCCTACAAGCACGTTTCGGTGCTTATGCATATTGGCAGAATATTGATGCACCATTGTTAGAGACAGCCAAAAGACCCGCAGCAGAGGATCCACGACATCGACAACCAGGTTGTACACTTGTACCTGGTACACTTGTACAAGATGCGCCTGTTTCAGCCCTGATACGCCCTTACCTTCCCCTCTGTGATAGTCACTTTTGGAATAAATTTTACCAATTTACATTATCCTAGATAATCTCTTTCATCAAGCACTGTACATGAAACTTATGTGCACGATAAGTTAGGTGAATTATAACTCAACAATGGTTTTCTTTTTTGAGGAAATTAAAAGATCGAGCCCTTCCATTTATTTTGAAAAATTTTACAATAGCCCCTCTGGATGAATTCTGTAAAATCTTCAGGGAACCATTGATGACTGCGTTGTTTCCATTTTTGAGAATAGAAGAAGGAATGGGGAGCCTCCCAACTCATTCTCTGCGGCTCTCTTGATCCAGAGACCCGAGAAGGATGGCACACAGAGAAGACAGTAATGAATGTGCCATTTTAATAAGCTAAGAATAAGGAAAAGCATAGACGCGCCAATGGTGCATGGTTTGCGCTTGCTGCTGCTAACCGAAAGGACGGAAGAGGCGATGATCTGCGCCCATACAGGTTGCAGTCTAGAAAACACTCTGGGACCACTCCACTATGTCATTCGGGGTTTCCATGAGCCTGTCAATTCTTTGGCACCCAGCGGCAACTATAGAATGAAAAAGGTTTACCTTCTGGAAGTATATTCGACAGAAACGAGCTGCGGCCACAGTTCATTTCCTGGCATTACAGTGAGAGATGTTGCCTTAACCCTGTGAGCCGACCTTGAGTCTTCACTGTTGCTTCCGCTGAGTGATCGGATTCTGTTTCCTGAAAGAGAAGAAGCATTGACTGTGGGCGTCTTCCTTACTGTTCCTAGATTTAGGTGTGAAGCCATTTAAACTGATGGAAACCACAAATGAATAAAGTCCACTTCTTTGTCTTGTTGTTAATAGTCCTTGAATGTTGTATTGTAACTCGTTTTCAAATAGGTAGTTTGGAGAAGCTTGGCCTTGTTTTATGCTTCATGTTTAATTAATAGGATACATTTTTATAGCCATTTTAGGTTTACTGAAAAATTGCGCCCAGAGCAGAGACTGGCCAAATACTCTCGTTCTTGCTTCTTCACTCCCCTCCCCTTCAGACACATGCACATATAAACTGTTGACATTTTGCATTTCCTATCTGATGAGTTAATGTTGCTACATTGTTGTTGTTAACTAAGAGCCATCGTTCATGATCGTGTTACTCCTCGTTACAGTACAGTGCTGTAGCGTTTGACAGGTGCACCATGCCTTCTATATACCATTACAATATCATGTTTCACTTCCCTAAAAACCTTTTTCTCCTCGTAAGCGCATGGCAGCCATTAATCATTATATTGTCTTTATGGTTTTTCCTTCTCCACAATGCCTCAGAGGTGGAATCATTCAGTGTATAGCTTTTTCATACTGGCTTCTGTTTGTGGTTTCTATTTTTAATTTTTTAAAGGTTCTATTGGCTTTTATTTCACATCTAATACAATTTGATTATTTAGCAATATTAAGAAGATTCGTGTGAGTATCACCACAGTCATTTCAGAAGATTTTCTCCTGTCTATTGTTAGCTCCCCATTTCCCCCAGTCCTCCCCTCCCATGCCCCTAGGCCATTTTCAATCCAGCCACTGCCTCTATGGATCTGCCTATTCTGGATTCCATATCCAGAAAATCCTACAAAACACAAACAGACAGCAGCAAACATGACTATAAACAAAACAAAGCAAAAACTGTAATCAAAAAGTAAACAAAATGTTAAAGACCTAAACAACATAAAATGGGTCAAAAGGGAGATCAAATGATGAAGTGTTACATCTTAACCTAACTATATCTGCTTTAATCAACTTTCCCGGGTTCTCTGTCCAACAGCAAGATTATTCACATCTTGGCTATGGTCAGAGGGCATTCACTGGAGACTTACTCAATGTAGAGACCCTGCAAATGGATTTTGAGTTTCCACAGTCATTCATAGCCTTCTGCAAACAGGCTGTTTATTCCCTCCTTTGGATTTGGATTTAATTAATTACGTCCTTGAATCGCACAGCTGGTTTACTTCTTCCATTTGGACTTAGTTGAAATCTCATTTAGATGACAGCTTATTTGAAGACAAGCCTTTAAGACCCCAGGTGCTGTTCTTTCTAATAGCCAAGCACCTTCTGGTTTCTTCTCCACACTCTGCAATGGCACCTACCTATATCTTCAGTGATCTCTTCATAAGGATGAGCAATGAATGGGTCTGTGTCATTGACACTAATTGTTCTTAGAGTGGAACAGAATTAACTGGGAGCCCAAAATCCATTCATATATTATGGTTTATGTGTTAATCTAGGTATATGAGAGAAACAAATTCATAGACACTCATGTATGTAAGATAAAATTTTATGTCAGAGTTAATTGTACTTTAAGAAAACAACCCAGTCCAGCTCAAGTTCCTAAGTCCTATATAAGCCCATATGTCTGATACCAATCTCTAAATTCCTCTTCAGACTCACAGCAACACATGCAATGACACCGAATTCAGAAAGGTCACAGGCCAATGATGGAAAGTCTTGTGGCAGTGGAAGCATCTCAGTGCTGGCAGGGGTCTCCACGTGGCTTCTTCAGCTCCAGGGCTCCAGTGTAGCTCCATGTCTCTTGTCCACAGGAATGTCTCACAGGGAACAAGCCTGTGCCCCGCCTCCAACAAGTTAGTTATCTCCTTAGCGGCTCCACAAGCTGTGACCTGATTGACAGGCTAAACTCCACCCCTTCACTCTTAAGTCTAGAACTGACAGCAGATTATGTAACTACCACAGTTTATATAGATCTCTGGTTCACTTTGGAGACATCGGTATCATTTTAAGGTAGAGAACATTATAACCTTGGTTCATAAGTGTGTTAGTGTCATTAATTTCACCAATGGTAGAAAATTTGAGAAAAGGAAGTTATACAAGTATATGCTGGCTACGAACCAAAACACATACATCGTTGACTTGAACAGATTAAACTTGTAAGTGCCTAGACACTAATTACTCCAGGAGTGGGGCCTGGTGAGAGGGCAGAACTTCCAGTGACTCTTTCACAGGGGAAGAACCATAAGAAAGCCAGGAGGTCATTGAAATAATACATATATGGTAGCCCTGAGCCACCATTTAGGGGGTTACCCTCACAGCAAGATATCCAAGTCAATTCCATAACGCTGGAGGAGCAGTCATCTGCTTCTCCTCTTGCTGAGGCGTTTCAACCTCACATCCAAGGGAGTGAACCAGTTCCTTCCATCGGCCACAGGTGGGTTTGAGGTAAAGCCTGGTTCACTTTGTGGGGTTTCCACATGGAATCCTTCCGGTGTGGCCAATCCTTCCGGAAGGAGGTTGCATGCCTCAAAAAAAACAGTCTAAAGTCCCGATTAGCTTCTTTGACTTTGCAATATACATGTAAGGTTCCCCCATGTCTTTTTAAAGCTTGCTGGCTTTTTTTGTTGTTGTTTTCTTTTTTGCTAGTGTTGAGTAATCCCCAGTTATGTGGCTGTACCACAGTGTGTGTATTTATTCACCAATTGAAGGGCATCTTGGTTGTTCCTAGTGTTTAGCAGTTATGAAAAAGCTGCTATAAATGTCAGTAAACAGGGTGTTGTGGGGGAGCTCCCCCCTCAGTTTATCTGACTACCTAGGGGTGCAAATGCTGGTTTATTTTCTCAGCTTTGGAAGAACTTTCCAGACTGTTTACAGAATGTGCCATTTTGCAGTGCTACCAGCAATGAATGACAAAATACTGTTTGGTTGTTCCCTGTCCTCCTTTGTCAGCATTTGATGTTATCAGGAGTTTGGATATGAGCCATTCTAATGTAAATTCATTGCTTTAATTTGTAACTTCTAATATATGGTCCTGAACATTTTCTCATATGCCTATTTGTCATCTTTATCTTTGATGAGGTATCCGCTTGGATCTTTTGCTCATTTTTTTCCCCAGATACTTTGATTGAGGACTTTTACATCTCATCACAGTCCATACATTCCTCCAGTGTCTAGCACATTTGCACATATACCGCCACCATCATTTTCAAAGCATTTTCTTCCCACATGAGCCCCTGATATCAGCTCCCCATTTCCCCCCACCTGTCCTCCCTCACAAACTCTTGATAAGTTATAGATTATTTTTTATATATCTTACATCATCCTCCGTCGCCCCTCCCCCACTTTTCCATTCTTCGTCCCCCTGGGAGGGGTTTCTAGATCAATTCTTGTGACCAATTACCCCTTCTCCCCCACCCTCCCCTGATCCTCCTGTTCTCTCTACTCACCTTGCTGGCCCTGAGAGATTTATCAACCCTGGATTCCCTGTGCTGCAGGCTCCCATCTGTAGCAGTGTGCATGCTCTGGTCCAATCCGACCAGTAAAGTAGAACTGAGGTCATGATTAGTGGCGGGAAGGAAGCACCAAAGAGCTAGAGGAAAATTGTGCATTTCGTTGGTGTTATACTGTACCCTGACTGGTTCATTTCTTCCCTCTGACCCCTCTGAGAGAGGATGTCCAACTGTCTACAGATGGGCTTTGGGTCTCCACTTTTGCTTGTTTTTTTATTGAATATCTTTCTTGCTCAGTTTCCTAAATTGTTTGTATATTATGAATACACGTCCTTTAAGGTTCACAAATATTTCTCCCTGACTCTGTTAACTGTTAATGCTCTTCATATTAGCTATACTTTTTGCTCCTTTTACTGTCCCCTGGTTGAGATGAGCATGTGCATATTCTCTACAGTATGGATGTATTTTATGTAATGTCCATTCGGGCATTGTAGGACCTCCTATATCCATGGTCAGAAAATGGGTTGTAGAGGATAGACTACAGTTAAGTATGGCTGTGATCTGCCTCTCACTAGTCCTGTGGGGTTCTCATCCACACCAGTCTTGGGTTAGCAGGGAGCCACTGGGTGGGATATCTTACCGAGGTCCCTGCCCCACTTGCCCCAGGCTCCCTGCCTGTAGCACCCTGACCCATAGGGTTCTTGCCATGATGGCAGCCGCCTAACATCCGGCCTAGGGAGAGGCAGGGAGGTAGAGAAGCAGGGAGGGAGAGGCAAGGAGAGGCTGGTGGGGCTCAAAGAGTCTAAACCCCGTTAGAAGAGGCAGGAAAGTAGAAGGAAAGGAAGGGAAAGGATCCTGCCTGCTGGATGGTGAGGGTCTACAGCAGCAGGTGGGATCTAGGCGACTGGATGGCCCAACCGGATGGACCAGTGGTGATGGGACCAAGATTTCTTGCAGTCCCTCAGCAGAGCAGCAGTGGCACAAGCCCCAGTCCAACCAATGACAGCCCTGTATGACTCTCCCCTGTATATAATGTGGCATTGATACATGCCCAAGTCACATAGCAGGCATCCTGTTTCACGGACTGTGTCATGGGCATTAAGCAATGCGTATCCACATACGCATTTATGCCCCCTCCCCACCCCCCACAAAGCCAAATGCAAAAAGCTTAGAAAAATCATTTTACCGGGGGCTTGTACAACTTTGATCACAGTCCAGACATCCATGCATTGTGTCAGGCACATTTGTACATTTGTTGCCATCCTCATTCTCAAAGCATTTGCTCTTTACTTGAGCCCTTGGTATCAGCTCCTCATTTATTTTAGAAAGACATTTTATAAACCTTTATTCTACATTATAGGTGCTCATTTACATAAATGTAGAATATTTAAGTTTCGTTTTTGTTGTTATCCATATTTTTTACCTTTATTTTTAAGTCATTTTATTGAGGACTCTTTCAGCTCTTAGAACATTCCATATATCAGTTGTATATATTTGTACATGTTTTGCCATCATCATGTTCTAAAATATCCATATTTCTAAGCACTTTGAAAAATGTATGTAAAAGAGTTTATTCTTTTCCACTTACACTTCATTCCACTTTTTACTATTTCTTACTCAAATAGTTAAAAGTTTTCAAAAGAAAAACATATGCAGTAAAAATATGTTTTAAATTTATCATAAAATACATATTACAAATAATTTAGGTTAAATTGATAACTTTTTTATTTGTGGAATTAACAAAATTTTAGTATATTCAGAGAATAAGGAACCAGGTTTATTTAACTACTTTTCATTCTGATACACTCACCTCTTCAAAATATGATTGAGTTTTTTACGATGGCCTCTGATTGATGACTTACAGTGTTTGATCATCATAAATAAAAGTGGTAGCTGATGATATGATTGTGTGTGTGTGTGTGTGTGTGTGTCCTCGTCCTCCAATTCCCATCACCAGAGTTCCCTGAATAAGAGCTTCTATGCGGTTGGTAGAGGCTGGGCAGGAGCTTAAGAAGTCAGTCTTTGCAGAAAGCACACTGCTTGCGCCCATCCATCTGTGACTCGTCTCTGCCCCAGAATTCTCTTCAGTTGCATTCAGCTGAATACAACCAGCTAGCATATTTTTGTTTGTCGCGTTATACGTACATCAAGAGTTGATTTTGTTCAGGTAGCACCTCAGTAGGAACTGGTTCAAAGGAACAGTTGCTGTCTTCTATAGAATGATCCGAATTGCGTTCTTTGTCCATCAACCGCCAGAGCATTTCACCTGGGGGCAAACAATTCTGTGTGATGTCCAAAGTGTGGTGCACAACGGAGAATCAAAGAAAGTGAATTCAAACTAACCTCCATTTGTCTTCTCCTTTCACTTCCCGTTAATCAGCGACGCGTATCTCTGAAGTGCTGGGGCGTCATCACAGCAAGGATTTCCAGAGCCCTTTACATCTTGCCTCCTTGTCTCCTGTGTCCTGTGATTATCCCTCTCTGGGCTAGTCTTCTTTCAGTCTACCCTGAATACGGCTGCCCAAGCCATCATCCCTGTGAAAGCACAGAGCTGGCCCTGCCCCCTTACAGATCTCCTGACGCCTGCAAGATCCAGTACACTGGGACATTCACCCAGACACAGCTCACGTACTGTTATATCTTCCCCTTCTGAAAGCGCTCTCCCTTACAGAGAGGGCCAGCTCTTCCTCACCAGCAACCTGTGCCCTGCCGTATTGCTTACCACTCCCTTGCTGTGCACCATGATTTGGCAGTACCTTCGGTGCTTCCGTTTCCACTAACTAGGCATTTTCTTACCTCTTGCCTTGCACATCTCATACCCTTGCTTGGATCGACACCTCTGAGACAGCTTTGGAGCGTGAAAAGGGCTAAAAGCTAAGAATAGAATCTTGGAGAGTAGACACGTTGGTGAATTAGAAGCACACTCCGGGTCAGAAACAGGATCGTGGAAAGGCAACATTGAAATCACTATAGAAGCCAGGTTTAGAGTTTTTCACCCTCGGCCCTATTAACTAAGACTGACCAGGTAATTCTCTGTTGCAAGACTGTCCTATGCACTGTGGGATGTTTATCTGCCCCCGCAAGATGCCAGGGGGAAAGTTCCTTCCCCTCCTTCTAAGCCATAACAAGAAAAATATGTCGGCTGAGCCCCAGTGGCGTAAGTGGTTGAGTGCAGTACTGCTGCTCGTGGGCTAGGCGGTTCAAATCCAGCAGCAGCTCTCAGGAGCAGCGCTGAGTAGCTCCCACGACCACCAAAGGCCAGTGATGTCCCCTCCCCCCCAAATAAAAACAAAAATATGTCCCCATATTATCCAACGTCCCTTTGGTGCAAAATCATCCCTGGTAGAAACATGCTGGTATGGAGGAAGGTATGTGGAACTCCTATATGATGTTCCTCTACGAACGTTCTGCAAATAACCTGAATCTACAGAACTGCATCTGATGTGTGTCCACTTTTATCCTGGTTTAAAGCAGAGGAAGCCGAGGTTGATGAGCCAGTGTCAAGTGCCGTGTGGACATGGGGAGGTCAGGGAAGAGTCATGTCAGAGGCCATAGCTGCTAAACAGCTAGGTTCAGAGAGAAGCTGAAGCTGTGGAAAATTAGTTCTCTTTCACAATGCTACAAAAATGGTGCTACTGGTAAAAAAAAAAATGGAGTTCAGGATTGTAGACAGGTGCTTTTGGATACTTGCTTTCAGAAGAAAAAAATATAAGCTAAAGTAATTAAATTTTTCCAGACACTATTTGATGCCCCCTTGTATATATTGAAAAATGTATAAGTTTGTATGTAGCATTTAAAACCTTCAGAGAAAAAGATCAATATTACAATGGTAGTAAAAAAGATGGTAGTAATGAAAACTTGTTTTAAAAAATTAATTCTTCAACTTTTATATCAAGACCAATTTATGGTGACTCAAACCCCGTCATAAATTGAGAATTATCTGTAATTCTAGTATCAAAGGTACTTTGAGGGGCTGAGCCCCGGTGGCGTAGTGGTTGTACGCGGGACTGCGGCCCACTGGGATGGAGATTCAATTCCGGCTCCCAAGAGCAAAGGCTGGGCCTCCTACTCCTACCACCTGAGGGCACTGACGCCTAAAAATAATAATAATAATAATAAATAAAAAATAAATAGAAATTTAAAAAAATTTAAAAGTACTTTGAAAAGTAAAGCTTTCCTAGTAGATAGTGCAGGAGAGGAAGCATTTAAGAACTAGAGGAAAGTTGTATGTTTCATCATTTCTACACTGCACCCTGACTGGCTTATCTCCTCCCCAGGACCATTCTGTAAGGGGATGTCCAATTGCCTACAGATGGGCATTGGGTCCCCACTCCCCGTCACTCACAACAATGTGATTTTTTGTTCTTTGATGCCCAATACCTGATCCTAATGACACCTCGTGATCACACAGGCTGGTGTGCTTCTTCCATGTGGGCTCTGTTGCTTCTGAGCTACATGACCGGTTGTTTACCTTAAGGCATTTAAGACCCCAGATTCTATATCTTTTGTTAGCTGGGCACCATCAGCTTTCTTCCCCACATTTGCTTATGTACCCATCTGTCTTGAACAATTGTGTCAGGATTGAGCATCATGGAATGCTAGTTTAATAAAACAAAGTATTCTTGCATTAAGGAGTATTTGAGTGGAGGCCCAATGTCCATCTGCTACCTTAATACTAAACCTATAAATATATGCACATAGATCTATTTCCCCATTATCATATATAAGTATACTTACATATGTATTTGCTTATATTTAGACTTCTATAAATGTCCTTTGCTTCCTAATTCTTTCCTCTATGTCTGTTTACTTTCCTCTGTCCCACTATCATACTCAGTCTTCATTTAGGTTTCAGTAATTCCTCTATGTTACCTTGCACTTGATCAAGCCCTACCAGGCCTCCTATACCCTCCTCGCCACAATTTTGGATCACTTGTTGTTCCCTTGTCCCTTGATTAGTTAACACCCACTTCCTTTCCCCTGCCTCCCCCCAATCCCATACATGCCCCCCTCACCCCAGGAACTGTCAATCCCATTATTTTCTCCTCCAGATTGTTTATCCCGCCTATCGTGTCTAGATAGACCTGCAGAAATAAAAATATGCATAAAAACAAGACAGAAAAAAACAAAGAAACAAAACAGAACAACAGCAACAACCAATGACAAAAAAAAAAAAAGAAGAAAAGCCTGTAAATAGTTCAAGGACTGTTTGTTGACCTTTAGGAGTGTTTTCGAGTCCCTTGGGGTGCCACGCCCTAGCTATTTTTGGTACTCCCTCTGGACTTCCTTGCTCTGCTCCCCCTGCTGTTCTGTTGCACGCCCTTAGTGTTTTGCCTCGGTGTGGTGAGGTCAGATCAGGCCCGGTTCTCTCACTGTCTCCAGTATTGTCCCCTATAGGACTATGGGTCAGTGAAGGATGGCGTGTCTTGTAGTGGGGTTGGCCATATGGCCCTCGCTGTGCACTGGCTGCACTGAGCAGGGATGTTGTCCTCAAGGCTTGGTGGGTCAGGGTACGCTCTACTCTCCCTTCCTCCCCCTTCATTTGCTCTCATGTGCTCTGATCAGACACATCCCTCTCCCTGAGCTGTAGCTTCAGTGTTGTCCTCTGAAGTAAATTCTTTGGGACAGGGGCACAGGAGTGGGGTGGGGAGGAGTGCTGTTCTCCTGCCCATACTTTTGTATGGCTGGCTGTCTTCAAATGTATTCTTTGAGTTTTTCCTTGTCTGGGGAGACTCTTCTCAATCTATCTTGATAATTTGTCTGGGTAGAGTATTCTTGGGCTTGCGTTATTTTCCTTCAATTTTTGTAATCTGTTACTCCACTCTCTCTTCGTCTTCATTTGTCCACTGATAGGTCTGAGCTTATTCTTATTTGGAAACCATTATATGTGATTGCTTGTTTTCTCCTAGCTGCTCTCATGATTTTTTCCTTTTCTTCAAAGTTGGATAGTTTAACTATTATGTGCCTCGGCGATGTCTTCTTGGGATTTAGTCTAGCTAGTGTTTTTTCAGGCTCCTGAATGGTTGCCTGGTTTTCATTCATTAAGCTGGAGGAATTTCCCTCCAAGAATTTTCTCATTATTGTTGCAGATGACTTCTTTGTTGTGTCTTCCTCCATTAATCCAATTATTCTGATAGTGTTCCTCTTCATAGCATCAGACCATAGCTCTTAGGTTTTCTTCAGTTTCTCTGATGATCTTACTAGATTTTTATTCGCATTTGTTAAAGTCTGCCTGACTGTACTCTGTCATTGGTGCTGTTCTCCACCTCCTCCAGTCTGTTGGCGAAGTCTGTGACTCTGTTACTGGTCTTTGTTATCTCATCCCTAAGCTCTTGTATTTCCCTTGGTGTGTGGACTTTATCTCCTCAATCATTTCACCCTTTTATTGTTTCACTCATATCCTGTATGACTCCAAGCAGCATTCTGAACATTTCTTTCTGTTGCAGATCAACGTTTGCTTCTTGTACACACGTTGTTAGGTTCAGGACATCTGCCATTGCCTTTTATTTCTCCTGTTTTTTTTCATTGAGGTATTTTGGACTGTTTGCATTGCATTGTTTTAGGGAAGCCAGGTGCCATTTTCCAGGGTGTCAAAGAGCACTGGCTCTCTGGGAGACTCATAGGAATGCTTCTTCAAACTGCCTGCAGCTAATTTCAATATGAAATTGGCCTACCACTCTATCCTTCTATGGCTTCACTCTTTCCCTAGTCAACCAATATTCTGTTCTTTGGAGGGGAAGTTGGATAGTCCTCCCAGGGAATGGGAAGCTTCTTGGGTGGTTGTGGACCCATGAGGATGGTGCTGTACTGGCTGATATCACAAGAAGCCAGGGTGCTGTGGCCCACGGCAGCTTGGAACACCACAGAGAGCATATAGAAATCGCACTGCAACGGGAGTGCCACAGAAGGCTGGTGAGAGTCCCACGAATGGGGGGCAGAATTGCTTTGGTCAGGTAGATTGTTGCAGAGGTTTCCCCAGCAGCACGGACCATTGGCAAGTGTTGGCCGAGCTGCCTTAGCCACTCATGTGGGGCACTACAGCAGATGGGAGGAAATTCCCTCAGTCACATGGGACCACAGAGGATGGATGAGAGCTTCTGCAGCCACACAGGCAGGATTTCCCCCCAAAAAAGGTGGGCAGGACTTCCCCAGCCATGTGTTAAATACTGCAGAGGGCGGGTCATCAGGTGGAATTTCCCCAGGAAGAAGTTGGGTGGGATATCTCCTGGTGGACAGTGTGCAGACTTTCCCCAGCCTCGGGTTACGCTGTAGAGGATGGAGCTTTCCCAGCGAGGTGGAGGGCAGTCGTAAATGTCCTACACTCAGGGAGTGTTGTTTAGGTTGACAGTGGCGTGTGAGTGAAAAGGGAAGAAATAAGCCCACTGAAGCTGTGGGGGGATATAGAGAAAGAGGAAAACAAAAGTAACAATATAGTCGAGCCCCAATCACTGACCACGATGCTGGAGGGGTTTAATCCCTGCCCTGAGGCAGCGGCAAGCTGAGACTGTGTTGAGATAAAACTCTTGGGCCAGCACCAAATGACCCTGCCTCTAGTCGTGATAGTGTTGGGGCTAAGGTCAAACCCTAGTCAGCCTCCACTGTGGTAAGTCCAATTCCCCCAGCTCCTCAAAACCTAGTGGATGTGTGCCTGCTTATCTTTATGATACTCGGCAGTGTGGAAATTTCTCCTAGTCACTCTCCTCCAGTGATTTCTGTGGAGTCCTTCTGGCATGTGTTGCTCAGTCACTATCTTTCCAAAAGTCCAAAATGTTACATTTGTTGTTGTTGTTGTTGTTGTTTTGTGTTTTTTTTGGGGGGGGCATCACTGCCCGCTGGTGGTTGTGGGAGCTACCCAGTGCTGCTCCTGAGAGCCACCGCTGGATTTGAACCACCAAGCCCGCGGGCCACAGTCCCGCACTCAACCACTCACGCCACTGGGGCTCAGCACCCCCCCCTTATTTTGTTTTTGTTTTTTTGTAAAATGTTA
>PVJH01039417.1:0-16372 GCA_004026705.1 Nesogale talazaci | reverse complement strand
AGAGAAGAAAACTAAAGGGGATAAAAGACTAAACCACTGGGAAGGAACAGTTGGGTTTGAGAAAGGACCATAAATTACAGTGTGGAAAATCCACTAATTATACTTCTTAGTGTCAGCTGTGGGTCAGGAGAATCCTGATGTTAAATAGTAGCATATCTCATCTCTCTCAAAGGATTCTACCAAGCCAGTTGTGTGTGAAAAACTTTGCATTCTTGGTCCATTTAGGAGAGATGAAAGGGAATCGTGACTCCTTTTTCTAGCAGTGCGTACTATGGAAGCATGCCTGATACTCATTGTGGTTTGTGCTGACCTGTTGTATTCTTGACCGACATCTTTTTGGAATGCCTGGGCTTAAGCTGATCTTGCTCAACTCTCTGTCTTCCCTCAGTCTTTTGACGAGAGTGGACGGCGTACCACAACCCTGTCGGCAATGACGAGTACCATTGGCTTCCGGGTCTTTTCCTGCTTGGATGATGGGATGGGCTATGCATCCGTGGAGAGAATCCTTGACACCTGGCAGGAAGAAGGCATTGAGAACAGCCAGGAGATCCTGAAGGTGTGGCATCTAAAAGACGGGTACAATGACCAGTCGGGAAGGAGTTACAAAGTCCATTTTCTTTTTAAACTCTGTGATTCTATTTGATTTTTTTCCTTAATGATTTCAGATCCTTACAAGAGCTTTAGAGATGAGACAACTTTTCATACTCGCTTTAGCTAGGAATCTATTGCAGACTGTTTTCCTTTTCCGTGTTATTATGTCCCAACCCATTGACAAGGAAAAAGGTGCTTCTCCGATCTCTGGTTGGAAGATTAGAATGATACTACTGAGTTTATTTACAGTGTTAGATACTGTTTTTAACACACATGGATAAGTTTATATAGTTTCCTTACAGAAAACTTAGACATGTTCTAGAATATAAACACGCTTCCTAAGTGTGCTAGTCTGGGTAGACTAGAGAAACAAAAGTCATAAACACTCATTTTATGAGTTTTATATAACAGGTAATTTTACATTAAGCATCCCCACCCAGTCCAGTCCAAGCCCATTAGTCTGACATCAGCCCATATGTCCAACATCAATCTACAAAGTCCTCCTCAAACTCACAAAACACACACAATGACACTGACTGCAGGAGGAAAGTGGAATCCGTGAGCATGGAAGCATCTCAGTGCTGGCAGGGGTCTCCACGCGGCTTCTCCAGCACTCAGGGCTGCATCAGGGTAAATCCATGAGGCTTCCCCCTCAGGATTGTCTCGCAGGAAGTGAGCATCGCTAGGTGAGACGGAGAACTAGCTAAGGCAGCTGCGCACTGGTGTGACTATCAGAGAACAAGAGATCAGACAGGCCAGGCTTGCCCGAGCCATTTATCTCTGCACCCTTCAGTTAATCCCACGTGTATATCAGCCAGGTGGGCACAGTAAACCTTCACGATCACACTAAGCAATCACTAAAATGCAACCAGTCCAGTCTTTTGACCATAAATTTTGTTATCTGAGTGTCGTAAACCTTCGTGTTTTCTGCTTTCAGAGGACAGAATGTGTAATTGTTGTAAACATATGCCTGGTTTTGATTTCTAGGCTTTGGATTTCAGTCTTGATGGAAATGTCAACTTGACAGAATTAACCCTGGCTTTTGAAAATGAGCTTTTGGTCACCAAGAACAGCATCCACCAGGCGGCTCTGGCCAGCTTTAAGGCGGAGATCCGGCATCTACTGTGAGTCAAGCAGTATGCGCTGCTCAGCCCCTTCCCTGGCGGTGGTCCAGCGGCTCTGTCCAAGACACCTGTGACAAACACGCTCCCATCCCCTCCCCTCTGCAGCTGTGGCTCATTTTTTGTCACTTCTCAGTACCGCACAAGTCCTACACTGTAGAAAAGTGAGGTGGAGTTTAGATGTGTGAGCAGGCTGCTGAAGGTTGCAGTGGAGCACCTGTCTGTGTTCCTGTTTCATGAGAATTGTGGTAGTCTTGGTGTTGCTTTTGTGTTGAAGCAAGTCAGATGAGAGCGGTTTTGGATCTTCCCGTTGCGTAGAAATAGCCCTCCTTTCACTCCGCTTGCATCTGATTTCAGGGAGCGAGTCGACCAGGTGGTCAGAGAGAAAGAGAAGCTGCGGTCGGATCTGGACAAGGCTGAGAAGCTCAAGTCTCTAATGGCCACGGAGGTGGATGATCACCACGCGGCCATCGAACGACGCAATGAGTACAACCTCAGGTGGGGCTGGGCAGGTGAGGGCCTTCCTGGCCCGCACCCTGGACCTGTGGTAAGGGGGGTGCGGGCGGGGGTGCTTCCTGCCTGCTTGGCCTCACTAGACTGCAGTGCTTTCCGTGTGGTCCGAAGCCAAGGAGAAGCAGGACATGTGCAGTCATTTTTCAGGATCCTTTGCACTTCTTTTTCCATTGGTGGCACAGCTCTGAGGGAGCTGATGGCCGTTTCCTGGTCTGTCTTCCCCACAGGAAACTGGATGAAGAGTACAAGGAGCGCCTGGCAGCCTTAAAGAACGAACTCCGGAAGGAGAGAGAGCAGCTCCTGCAGCAGGTTGGCAAGCAGCGGGTAGAACTTGAACAGGAAATTGAAAAGGCAAAAACGGAAGAAAACTACATCCGGGACCGCCTTGCCCTCTCATTAAAGGTAAGAACCCCGTCAGGTCTATAGGCTGTGTTCCTGCTGGGGCACAGGTCACGGGTTCACTTGGAACTCCCAGGGGGTGCGACAGGGCATGTCTGCACAGGTTCAGTCCAGGGCCTCCTGCAAGTTTGTCAGCTGGCCCACAGCCGACACAAGGCTCCTGCTAGGAACTGGATTTCAGGGATAGCCAGGCTTCTGACTTGAGTAGAGCACCTTGTTCCTCTGATTCCAGAGTTTGCTCCGAGTTCTCTCTTCCCCACAGCTGCTGCTCTGCCCCCACCCCCGCCCCCCAGTCCCCAGTGCTTAGCAGATGGCCTCAGGTCCCACCACAGACACGCCAGCAGGTTGCCTCTTTCAGCCTCCACGTGAGCCCTTCTCCTGATATACCCGCCCCACCGATCCTGCTGCCTCAGTAGAGGGGGAGGAGTCCTTCTCCCGACCCCACTCTGCTCCCAGGTTGTATGACGCCGCCTAGTTTCAAGACTAAGGAGGGGCGCTCTGAGGCCAGACCGCCTGTTTCAAATACAGCACCTCCACCCACTGACTATGAAACCTTGCGCAGGTTGCCCAGCCTTGCTACTCGTGCACAGAAGGGGCCCATCAGGAAGAGTGTCCCATCAGGGGGATGTGGGGATGAAGCGAGAGGCTGTAAAGTAAGGAGAACAAGTGACGTGTTCACTTCTGTAGCTCCTAGGAAAGGGTTCTCGAAATGCCACACATCTAACACTGAGCCTGGTCTGCATCAGTGCCGTGCGCAGTTTGTCGCAGACTAAACTCCTAAGGCCCCCCGTGCACAGGGACATCGCTGGGTCGGCGTTAGGCTTTTCCTCCCCGTTTTCACATCCTCTGAAATAAGTCCAGACACCCTCCCACTTCTCACCTAATGTCGACCTTGAGCCGTCCTTTCCTCCCTCTGCCCTGCCGTGCAGCAGAACGCCTCCCTCGGCTAACAGGGGGCCCACGAGCTAAGTACGCGGCTACTACGAGAAAGGTGGTGGTTCGGCCCCACCCAAAGGGGCCACAGGAGCTAGGCCTGGTGATGTGCTTCCACAGATCACAGCCTGGAAAAGCCTGGAGCAGACTGCCCTTTGGACGTGGGGCCTCCCTCATTGGAATCCACTCAGCAGCAGCCTGGTTGCCCAAGTTGCCTCGCTGAAAACCAGATAGGATCATGGTTTTAAAAACACGTTAGCCCTAAAGAGAGCTCATTAGCACTCCTTTCTAATGTCCCCCCCTTACCAGCAACCCCAGCTCCAGTGCACTTCCCGTCCTTCGGGTTCACAGGGGCACAGTCGCACAGGCACAGACAGAGCTCGGAGTGCATTTCCTGCTGTGTGACCAAGGGTTGCCTCCTCCTCAGGCCCAGGTTGGGTGTTTGATGGTCGGTAACAATGTCCGCCCGCAGTGTCTGTTCCAGAGGACCAGCACGGTGTTCATCCAGCACACACAGATGCCTCCTTGATGGTTCCTCATCTAAACTTAGATGTATTTTAAATGATTAGTGAGAGACTTGGCATTTGGAGACGAAGATAGGGTTTTTTTTTTTCTTAGTGTTTCAAATACATTATTTTTTCATTCCATATTGCTATGTGAGAGTGTGAACAGGGCTGCATTAAAAATATACTGGCTTTATATTCCTTTGGCACAATACACTTCAATGTTCTTCTAGTTAGTTTGTAACACTGGAGAAGAAAATATGTCAGAGAATTGGCACGTCTATAGTTTTACTCATTTATACTTTTTTTTTTTAACAAATGTGTGTCAAAATCAGTGCTTGCTTCAGCGGCACATGTACATACAAATGTGTGTCAAAATCATACTGATCAATACTCTATGAAGTGACTTCAAGAAGTTTGTGAGAAAACAGAATTGAAAGGTAATGGAATTTTTCCATTAACTTTTTTGAAGTCCTTCCCACTCCCTTAAATACAAACCCTTTTAAATTTAAAAAAAAAAAATTAAGTGAACAAAGACAGCCTGCTTTGAGGTGTCGTTTGGGATCTAAGAAGCTTATGAACAGGATTGATCAAGAGCAATAGAAATTACCGAAACCCAAACATTACTGAGCACGATAGTGGGTCAAGAGGAGAGTCAAAGAAAATAGGGAAAGAACTGGGAGGCAAAGGGCATTTATAGAGGTCGAAATACAAGGGTGTCCATAGGTAAATATACTTATAAATATATTTATATATGATGTTGAGGAAATAGATCTATATGCATATACTTCTAGGGTTAGTATTAAGACAGTAGATATCATTGGACCCCCACTCAAGTACTTCCTCAATGCAAGAACACTTTGTTCTATTAAATTGGCATTCCATGATACTAACCTTTCTGACACAATAACTGAAGACAAATGTGTGCATAAGCAAAAGTGGTGAAGAAAGCTGATGATGCCTGGCTATCAAAAGAAATAGCATCTGGGGTCTTAAAGGCTTGGAAGTAAACAAGGGGCCATCAAACTCAGAAGCAGCAAAGCCCATATGGAAGAAGCACACCAGCCTGTATGTCCATGAGGTATCAAAGAGATCAGTTATCAGACATCAAAGAACTAAAAATTATATCATTATACATGAGAGGGAGTAGAAACTGGGGGTTGAAAGCTCATCTGTAGGTAAAGCAACATCCCCTGATGGAAGAATTGTGGGGAGGAGACGAGTCAGTCAAGGTACAGTGTAGTAACAATGAAATATGCAACTTTCCTCTACTTCTTAAATTCTTCTTCCTTTACTTCCCCCACCACCACTCTCATGATCCCACTTCTACCTTACAAATCTGGCTAGACCAAAGGATGTACACTGGTACAGGTAGGAACTGGAAACATGCGGAAATTCAGGTCAGATGATCCCTTTAGGACCAGTGGTGAGAGTGGCGATACCAGGAGGGTGGAGGGAAAGTGGACTAGAAAGGGGAAACCAATTACAAGGGTCTACATATAGCCTCCTCCCTGGGGTATGAACAATAAGATAGTGGGTAAAGAGAGACATTGGACAGTGTATGATATGACAAAATAATAATAATTTATGAATTATCAAGGGTTCATGAGGGAGGGAGGAGTGGGGAGAGGGGAATTCTGAGGAGCTAAAACCAAGGGTTCAAGTAGAGAGAAAATGTTTGAGAATGATGACAAATGTACAAATGTGCTTTTCATCCAGTACATGTATGTATTGATTGTGATGAGATGTATGAGCCCCCAATAAAATGATTTTTAAAAAGCTAGGAACAACCACCTAAGATGAAACTACGATCTTTCCCAGTTTGGAGGAAAGACAAGTAAAGAAAATTAAAGACATATAGAAACGATTAGTCCAGTGATCTAATGAACTGGCCCCATGGACATCAGTCCCCACACCTTTTTGACCTGAAGATGGTACCCAGCTACCACCACTACTCGATCTGAAAGGGATCGCATTAGCAGTCATGGTTAAGTGGGAGGAAAATGTTGAACGGGACTCAGAATCATCAAAAAGACCAAGCTTACTGGTCAGAGATTGCTGAACCCCCAAGAATGAGACCCTTACTTACCCTTCTTATTAAAAGTGCGTGTCTAGGTAGGAGCTCAGTCCCAAAGTTCAATTTTGAGCCAAACAGTATGTCTATAAAGGGATCGGTAACCGTAGGAATTACACACACCTGAGCATAATCAACCATTCGAGATCAAAGAAGCATTTACCCTAGGACAGAGTTCATCGAGGTTAGGAAAGAAAGGACTAGGGGCAAGAAACGGAAGCGGGAACGGGGTAAGTGGGGATGGCAAGCAATAAAGTGAACACAGTGTATGGATTGTTGAAGGGAGCATTGATCCGGTGAACTTTTACCTAATTCCTAAGGAGAAGGTAAGAGGACTAAAGTCTGGTGGGAGAAAGCCATGCTTTCCATGAAAATAAAAACTTACGAACTTATACTGTAGCTTTTAAATATTTAAAACCAAAATAAATTAGCTATAACCAAACTAAAAATTCATTATAGTCATTCCACTTTTTATAGTTCTTTTCAGAGTTCTTTTTTTTTTTTTTGGGGGGGGGGCATCACTGCTCTCCGGCGGTGGGAGTAGGAGGTCCAGCCCCACTGCTGTAATTGAACCTCCGTCCCAGTGGGCCGCGCTCCCGCGCACAACCACTACGCCACCGGGGCTCAGCCCCAGAGTTCTTTTTTTGCTGTCAGCTGAACAAGGTATTAAAAGAAAACATTTCATTGAGGGCTCTTATAATAATCCAACATCAATTGTATCAAGCACATTTGTACATATGTTGTCATCATTATTTTCTAGACATTTTCTATTGAGCCCTTACTGTCAGCTCCTCTTTCTACCTCCCCCCACCCCCATCATGGCCCTGTGATAAATTATGAATTATTATTTTTCCATTTCTCACACCATCTACTCTCTCCCTTCCCCCAGTTTCTGTTGTCCATCCCCCTGGGGAGGGGGGTGCAGTTATATGTCAATCATTCATCATGATCAGTTGCCCCTTCTTCCCCTCCTCTCTCTACCCTCCTGGTATCACTACTCCCATTCCTGTTCCTGGATTTTATCATCAGTTTTCTTCAACAATATATTTAAGAACACATTTCATGTCATTAAATAGTCTGAAACAAACAAAAAATAAATGTTCTGTGAAACCAGCAAAAAGTAAATAATTGTTTTTTGAAAATGCTATTCTGTAGAAACAATGTAAGCCACATATACAATCAGATTTGTGAATAGCCATCTAACCCAATATTGCCAAAATGTTACTATTTTTAACATGTAATCAAACTATTTAAAAAGGCTTTGCATTTTTGTACTATTTGAAATCTAGTGTGCACTACCTATCTACAGCACCTCTCACATTGTTCTAAGTAGATTTCACATGCTCCCTGGTCACACGTGGCTGTCAGAGTTCCTATACTGGTGAGCAGAGTACAATCTGACAGACTTGCAAAGAGTCAGGTTTGGGGTTATCAGACAGATGTCAGATTGGTCTCCTACACCCCCGGAATTCCTCAAGATGGGCCAATTTGCACCCTAAAGCACTGGCACGTGCTTGATCTCAGGTGATATAGGTGTGTCTTTATTTTTCTATCCATGTCACATTTAATGTCTCCAGGAAAACAGTCGTCTAGAAAATGAGCTTGTGGAAAACGCCGAGAAATTGGCAGAATATGAAAATCTGACAAACAAACTGCAGAAGAATTTGGACAACGTGTTAGCAGAAAAGGTAACTCTGTTTCAACCTGCTTTCCTAATGTGCAGCCCAAAGGACAGTCCACTGAGCCCAGGAGGAGATGTGGGAAGTAGCTAGGAGCTGTCCTCCCGGCCGGGGGTCATGTGGTGGTGGGTTGGAAGGAAACAGCTGCACGACACTGAGCAGTGCAGCCGTCTGATCCCTGGCATGGCTGGGCCTGTCACCCTAGCACATAGCTCTCAAACTTGTGCAGTCTCCTGCTTCCTTTCCAGAAACAATATTATTCAGTGCCCGTCCCCCACCACCAACACCACCCCCACCCTCCGGCATTGAAACACCTTTGTACTGTAGCCCATAAATGTGGATAAAATGTGGGGAGCTCCCCGGAGTGGTATTGCCTACTTTGGGAAACTGCTCCAGCATGTCTTCCATCTGGCCGTGTTTTTGCGGAAAGGTCACATTCCTTTCATACTCGTGAGAAAACGGGGGCCAGTTAGGCATCCAAGGGCGTGTAACAGGTCAGAGAGGGACATGGGAGGGGAAATGACAGCCCTGTCTCTTCTTGTTCTAGTTTGGTGACCTTGATCCCAGCAGTGCTGAATTCTTCCTGCAAGAAGAGAGGCTGGCCCAGCTGAGGCACGAGTATGAGCAGCAGTGCCGGGTGAGTGGGTGGCCCCTCACCGCCGGTCCCCAGCCATGTGACTGTGCGCAAGCCGCTCAAGCTGTGGGTGCCTCTCTCTGTCCCTCACTTTCACACAGAAAGACTGAGAGTCCCCTCAGGAGAGCTGTTGGGGATGTTCCGTGAGTGAACCTGAGTCATGTGCTTCCACCAGGGCCTTCGAAGGCTATGAATGTCAGTACCCAATGCCCTCAGGGCCGAGGGCAGTGGTTCTCAACCTTCCTCATGCCCAGACCCTGTCATCCAGTTCCTCATGTTTTGGTGACCCCCAACCATAAAATCATTTTCCTTTCTAATTCCTGAC
This sequence comes from Nesogale talazaci, assembly GCA_004026705.1. Taxonomy (NCBI): domain Eukaryota; kingdom Metazoa; phylum Chordata; class Mammalia; order Afrosoricida; family Tenrecidae; genus Nesogale; species Nesogale talazaci. The sequence continues at coordinate 7,600 of PVJH01039417.1, read as the reverse complement.
ATTTTGCTACTGTTATGAATCGGGCATCCCCTGTGAAAGGGTTGTTCGACACGACACCTCCCCCCGCCCCCAAAGGGGTCGCAACCCACAGATTGAGAACCACTGCACTCAGGAATCATGCAAGCTGCCTGTAAGTTTTCTTTATCTGGGCCAGAAATTGGGAGTGTTTGGAGGGCGTGTAGGGTTTTATTCCATGTGGGAGTCTTTGTGGTCCTGTTTCATGGGCTGCTTCCAGAATTGTCCTTTATCTCACGTTGGACACGTCCCCCTCCAGTCTCCACAGCCGTCCTTGACTGTACGGACAAAATGCAAATGCAACAGAAACCACCCAGCAGAGCTTGAGGTGGGAAAGGCCCGCCAGGAAAGACAGAAATAGGCTTGTCCATAACAAGAACCTCTCGTTTTGAAGAGGAGCCCTGGGAGTTCAGTAAGTTACCTGTTGGGCTGGGAACACACAGTCGGCCGTTCGAAAACGCCTGCTCCTCGCTGGAATGAGACGGCTTTCGCCCTTGTCCAGAGCAACGGTCTTGGAAGCCCACGGAGGCAGGTCCACCGGTCCTTACGGGGTCACTGTGAGCAGGGGGTGACCCCATGGCAGGGAGTTTGTTTTGGTTTCATTTTTAAAAGTACTTCTCCCTACTTTAGCCATTTGGGTTTTGTTCCCCCACCCCCCTTGAAGCAACAAACACTTTCTTGTTTAAACAAGGTAAGTAGAACTGAATTCCAACTGCTTTAGACAAAAATGATCATTGACCAAAGACGAGGAAACCACCGCCTTTTCATGTGGTTTCTCTCTGCCTGCTTTTTCAGCAAATGTAGGCATGCATTTTGAGACAGTAGATTAAACATCGCTGCTGCTTTTGACAATGAACTTTTGACTCTGATCATGTAGAACTGTTTTCCCAAATGTCCTTTGGTTGAAATTTATCAGCTCTTCCTAAACCAAGTCATTCAATTCTGTCCACTTCTTTTTTTTTCACAGCTTTGCCAACTATACCCTGCAGCCTTTTTTTTTTTTTAATCTTTTTTTTTTTGGTTTTTGGTGGGCATCACTGCCTCTGGTGGTCACGGGCGCTACCCAGCCGCCGCTGGATTTGAACCGCCAAGCCTGCGGGCTGCAGTTCCGCACTCAACCACTTACGCCACCAGGGCTCAGGCCACCCTGCAGCCTTTTAAAGATCATTGTATAAAGGGCCTTCAAAAAGTTCGTGGATAAAATGAACTTTCGTGATCATGGCAGTTTGTCCAGGAACTTCTTGAGCCTCCTTATAGTTACCATTATGCCGCCATCACCTAAAACCATTTTTAGAACATTTTCAGGATCCAGAAAGCAAGTCTTATATCTCAACTGTAATCTTTCTCATGCCCCGCTCCCCCGCTCAGAAACCAAGTCTCTGCTTTCCGCCTCTGTAGACTTACCTAAACACTTTGTGTAAGTGGATGGTGCCCTTTGCAGCACAAAGGTTGTATCGTTTCCTTGGATCTGGTATTTTCCCTTTTGCTGCTTCCCCCCTCCCGCCTAAGACCCGCATCGGCTTTTCAATCCTAGGTGCTGCAAGACCAAGTGGATGAACTGCAGTCGGAGCTGGAGGAGTATCGTGCACAAGCCAAAGTCTTCAGACTCCCCTTGAAGAACTCCCTCTCAGAAGAGCTTGATGGCCCCAGCGGCGGCATCGAGCCTGACCAGGGTAAGCATACTCGAACACCAACCACCTCTCCAGATCCTCTGCCATTAGCCTGGGTTTTCAGAATCATACTTGAAGGTAAGATTGCAAGATTTTAGCAAGCAAGAAAAGAAAAAAAAAAACACCACTTGCCAGTAGAATTGTTTTGCTTGAGGTCAGGTTTTTAGTTTGTCCTTGAAGTCGCCTTGAAAAATATTTCCATCTGATTTTGATGAGCTTCAACAAAGGAATGGAAAAATCAAACCACGAGGGTGTTTGCTCAGTTTTCAAGCAAAGCAAAACCAACAACAACAAAACTGGCCACAAATCTGAGAATCCAGGCCCTTGGAGTGTCAGAATGTAGGCACGAGTTCTTGCTGAACCCTCCCTTTTTAAGGGTGTGTAGCTGGTATGAAAATGGTTTGGCAGAGTGGGCCAGCCAGAAACCACAGAACCCATAACTGGTTTGCTTCTGCTGGCGGTGCTGAGTGCCGGTCGCGCTTCTGCAAAATCGTAAGATAACCGAAGACTGGCTTCTTATGCCTTTGAGAGAGATGTTGAGTGGGCAGGCAGAAGGTAGAGTTGTCTGGGACCTCACCTCCATTCACCAGGAGTCCACTTCCTCCTTCCTGGCAGCCTGCCTCTTTCCTCAGGTGTATTGAGTTTCAATTTCAGAAACCCTAATTAGGGCTTCCAACCAGTTTTCTCTCTTACAAATAGTTTTCTCTGTGACCATTCGGCTCAGTTATAAAAGTTTTTGCAGTGTGGTTTGTTCCTCCTCTCCTGTTTTTCTATGAAATAAGAGATTGGAGAGGAAGAAGAGAGAAACCTCAAGGCTTTTTTCTCTGGCTCTTGACTCACTAATGGGCGTCAAGGATGGAATCCAACTGATGATATAATTCAGGGGCTTTTTCTGGGCCTTTCCAGTAATGACAGAGTGCCGGGGTGGAGCTGTACCATCATGGCGGCTCCTAGCCCCCAGGTGTCTGTTAGAGGAAGAGAGTGGTCAGAGAAAGACCACCAGTCTAAACTGTCAGACCCAGCCCAAGAAGAGTCTTTCTCCGTCTGAAAGCATGCCATATTCACCGCCCCCCCCCCCTACACACACACACAGCAGCTGTGTGCCCTGCCCTGTGATCATCGTGTCTCTACATTAGGTCAGCTCCCAAGACAGCCTTCACATTTCGACCAGGGCCCCTCTTAGACAGCATCACGGGGAGTTACAGAAGTGAATGCACATGAATAAGCTGCCAAGTTTTACCACAACTGACTAGAGCCTGGCCCCTAATCTATACCCTGTTTTTATTCTTTTTTGTTTTTTTTTGGGTGGGGGGGGGCATCACTGCTCTCGGTGGTGGGAGTAGGAGGCCCAGCCCCACTGCTGGAATTGAACCTCCGTCCCAGTGGGCCGCAGTCCCGCGCACAACCACTACGCCACCGGGGCTCAGCCCCCCTGTTTTTATTCTTAGGTGATAATTTAAGATGTAGTTCCTTCCACATCCTAAAATTTTATTACAATGCCATGTTGAGTGGAACATTAACTTTTTCCCCCGGGAAGGGTAGTATGCCTGACATACTTAGGCGGAGCAGCAAGTATATTGCTGGCCATCCATCCCCATGGCCTGTGGCCCTGCTACTGACTTGTCCCACAGTGCTGCTGGATGGGCCAATGACTGGCTGGTTTCACCAAATGACCTCATCATGTGGTGTTTTCACGTAGAGGTCCTCGTTAAGAAGCAGTTTCTTTTTTGACCTCTGCCTACCTGCTATTCCAAAAGAGGGATTTAGTTTTTACTAATCTAAAAACTTGCTCTGGCTTTAGCCCACCTGGTGACACCACAGAAGGAGCCCGGAGATGTGCTTCTCTAAAGATTAGATTCCAAGTAACACGACCATAGCAATAAAAACCATGTGTGGCAAATTCTCTTCTCTTCTGTCACTGTAAGTGAGAATTGACTCAGTAGCCATGGATTTATCACAAATCACATCTGGAGCACCTTAGGCTACAAATTCTTTTTTTGTTGAACAAGATGTTCCCCCTCAAAGGCCAAGTTGTATTATTTGAAGAGTCTGTGAGTCCCCTGTATTTTCAGGACTTGGTTCTGAGGAGTGCAATCCTTTGAATATGAGCATTGAGGCGGAGCTGGTCATCGAACAGATGAAAGAACAACACCACAGGGATCTGTGTTGCCTAAGACTGGAACTTGAAGATCAGGTAAGCCCCTCTTGCCCATCCAGTTCTCTAGTTTGAGTTTGAATGGGCTTTTGCCTGTGGGGCATTCACAGTTTTTATTCCTCATAGTGTAAAATTGTATGCATTCCCTATCATGTCTAGTAGCTACCAAAAAAACCACTTCCTTAGACTGTGAGAGGTCTTGTTGTCCTGGGAGAAAATCCCCCCAATATGTAACATCTTTAGCTCTGGCCAATGTGAAATTTGAAGCTTAGAGGCCACAAGAGTTTTTCCAACCTGTTAAAATCCTCATGCTCACCCTTGCCTCTAAGTAGCTGCTGTAGATTCAAGCCATACAGAGCTCTTTGGTACAGCATTAGCTACTGAATTAGATTTAAGGCTGTGACCCTTGGACTTCAAACTCCTCTACTTACACGTCCAGGTTTTTGTCGCCATCCGTTTGAGTTAACTTACCCTCCTGCCAACGAAGCTAGTTGACTGTTCTCCATCGGAGTCCGCCCTCTTTTACCTCCCTATCTGTGCTCCCACTCGGTGTCTATCAAAGGCCGCTTCTGTCATGAAGCCCTTCGTGAATTTCCTCAACCAAATGTGGTTTTCCTCTCCTGTGAGCTCCCGTTTTACACTGTAGCCTTTTTTTTAAAAAAATGCCTTCTATTTTTATTTCAGCATTGTGTAGTATACTTGTTTGTCATTGGCCATAACCACATCTATCCTGGTTGTGTCTTCACGGCAGAGACTGTGTTTTACCCACTCCATGAGGCCCCATAGGTGTTCAGTAAATATTTGAATTTAATTATTTTACATCCTTATCCTTCCTGTTTAAAAGGATGCACTGGAAGACAAATGGGATGGATGTTTGATGGTCTACTCGATTTTTAATAGGGATGTCCAGAAACTAATAAAATTTGTCTCGTTTAAAAGGAAAGCTTATCCTACTTACTTTTCTTTTAATGAAGTTAATTTCTACAACAAAATGGGAAAACAGAAGAGTGTCTTACAGAAAAAAGTACTTGCTCCTCCGTGCACCCCTCCTGGCTCTCCAAGCTGAGGCTCGGGTTAAATCGGCTTTGTTGTGTTCTCACGTTTTCATTTTAGGTCCGCCGTTATGAACAGCAGCTGGATGAAATGAAGACCACCTGTGGAAAGGAGCAGGAGCGCATGAGACAACAGTATGAGGGGCAGGTGCACGCCCTGCAGCAGGAGATCAGTGGCCTCAGACATGAAATCGCCGGCCTTCGGGAGCAGGCAGCGGTGCTCGAGGAGACACGACACCAGGCTACCTGCAGACACCAGGAGGAGAAAAAGCAACTGCAAAGGCAGTTTGACGAAGAGCAGACCCACCTGCAGGAGACGCTGCGACTGGAACATGAAGCGGAGCTCAAGGCTCGGCTGGAGCAGGCGGAGGAGAGCTTTCAGCGAGAAAAGGCAGAGCTGGTTCACAACGGCGCCTGGGCAGAAGAGAAGGTGAGAGACCTGACTCAGGAGCTGCAGCAGTTTCACCAGGAGCAGCTGAAGGGCCTGGTGGAGAAGCACGCCCTTGAGAAAAAGATGCTGCAAAAGGAGCTCCTGGAAAAGCACCAAAGGGAACTTCAAGAGGGGAGGTAAGAGAAGGAGGGAGGGGATCTGCCTGGGGCCGCAGCTCTCAGGACACCAGAAGTCCCCGTCACATCAGGAGACTGGGAAATCAGGAGGCGGACCAGTCTACTGGTTGACGAGATTCTTTTTTGAATTTGCAGCATGCTATTATAGAGCCATAAGCCTATTTGGGGTTCACTGAAACTTTGCTTTTTACAAAAGGAAAATATTTGTTGTGTCATGACTTACTGTGTCTTTTAAGGCACCGGATAAGGATAAGATTATCCCACACTTAGCTCCTTCCTAGTTCAGTCCTGTTGTTTTCTGAGAAAGGCTATTTATAAGATGAATTCTGGGCAATGTTCTATTTCCTCCCAGAGTCATGAAACAGCATTTTGTACTTGCCTTCCTCGTGGGAAACTTGGACTTCAAACCTGTTCTTCTAGGGTCAGTCACAATCAGCAGAGTGAAAATGAAATGGATCCAAATTGGTAGAATATGAGTGAACTAGAACAGTAATCAGAACAGAAAACAGTCTAGGTTGACACTCCACTGGAAACTCAACTTCCCTCTTACAAGTTAAGGCCAAGGATAACAAGCAGATCTCTTGTCCGGCAAGCAGAAACCATAGTGCCCTGCTTAAGGACCGCCCGCTTCTGAGTGTGGTTAGCCCGCTACAGTCCTCGCGCTCACATACGAGACTCTGAAAGGGCTACTGTGCTGTACTGAGTCTGCAACCCGTCATTTCCACTTCACCTAAATTTTAAGATTTTGGGAAAGTCATTTCCCCACATCGACCATGACTGGTTCAAACCAGTTTGCAATCCTGCTCAAGACCTGAGGTACATTGGCGAGCACTGTCCTTTCACACTTAGTTAACGCAATGCTATTAAGTAAGCATATTTAAGTACCTTATTTAATTAGTAATGTTATTATAAATATTATTAAGTAAGAAACTGAATTGTATGATAGGTGGATTATGTGCCAATAAAGCTTTTAAAAGTATTATTAGGATGTTAAAGCAAAATGAATTTGTCGCTATATATGGTTTAGATGACTACTACCCTACTTTTTAAGAATGCTGTTATCTTAATCACTTAATTAAAATGAAGGAACCTTACATATTTCCTAAGTGAGGGGTTATATGAATAATGCATTTTATCATTGAGTATGAAATGCCAATTTAAGTTTTAGCTTCAAGTTTCTGGAAATAGATATTCAGGAATATGCCCAAGAAGTTGATTTCTACATCTCACGTCTTCCATGCAGAGAGCAGGGCATATGTCGCCTAAGTTACTAAAGGTTGCCGTTTGAGCTCTAACAAATGAGATCCGTTCCCAGCATATGTGAATCACACAGGAATACGTTAAGCCAGTGTTTAGAAAGTATTTAAATAGTTTGCTTGGCAGCCTCTTCTGTGCATGGTAAAATGTTTTTTTGTTTGCTTCCGGAGTTGGCGGCTATATCAGTAATGCTGTATGTTGACCACATTTAGGGAAAAAATGGAAACTGAGTGTAATAGAAGAACCTCTCAGATAGAAGCCCAATTTCAGGCGGAGTGCCAGAAAGTCACCGAGAGATACGAAGGCGCTCTGCAGAGCCTGGAGGAGGACTGCCGCCGGCAGCTCCGGGAGCTCCGGGAGCAACACGGTGAAGAGAAATCCCAGTGGGAGTTTGAGAAGGACGAGCTCACCCAGGAGTGTGCCGAAGCCCAGGAGAAGCTGAAAGGGACGCTTCAAAGAGAGAAAGCCGTCTCTCTGGTCCTGACCCAGGAGAGAGAGGTGCTCGAGAAAACATACGAAGAACATTTGAATAGTATGGTTGTGGAGAAAGAGCAGCTGCGCAGAGACCTGGAGGATCTGAAAACGGTGTCGGCAAATCAGCAAAGTCTACTGGCCAACCAGATGGTTGAGTTGCAGAGCAATCACCAGAGAGAGCTGAAACCCCGTGCCCAGGTCCTGGGCCAGGCCGGAGCCTCGGAGCAGTTGGCCAGCCAGCAGCACGAGGCTCTCGAGCTGAAACATGAACAGGAAAGACAGGAACTGGTCAAGAAGCTGCTGGCTGTGGAGAAGAGGCTCAAAGTGACCTGTGAGAGCGCAGATCAAGAGAGGGCCGAGATGCGCGCAGAGATCTCCAGGCTTGAGAATAAACTCAAGGACGCGCAGCT
>PVJH01039416.1:0-16438 GCA_004026705.1 Nesogale talazaci | reverse complement strand
TTGGTGATGTCTTTATCTTAATACACCTTGGTCTGTGAGCTTATCAATTGCTTATTTCTCCTAAAGGGAAAGTGTGGTTCTCTGCGAATATTACCTAAGACACTGGTGTGCTTGGATTCTTTTCTTTCCCTGGAATATAGGCCTGTTCCTGAAATCCTAGAAAGTCACAAAATTTCACAGAAAATAAAGGTGGATTTATTTTATTTTATTGCCCCCTGCTTTTACATCTACAAAACAGCCGCTTTCTCTTTTCTCGCCAGTTTCTCATCTCTCCTAGACTTGAAAACAATTTCTTTTTAATTGGCATCACGTCTCTCCTGTGTGGCACCTGCCCTGGGAATTGCCTCTCCATTTTGAGCGCTTCCCCTCAAAAAGCCAGGCTTGTGTTGTTGGACCTGACACAGGCTGCATTTTCACAGCTGTTTCCTCAAGGTAAGAAAGCTAAGGCTTTCTGCTAGTGGCCCCAGCTGCTGGCCCAGGGAAATGCAGACCACAGGGACTGGTTTCTGTAGGTAGCTGACCTACCTTCGCTTGATTTCCACTACAATTGCCCTATTGAATTTAAAAAGCCATCCAAAAGGACCCTCTCCCTATTCTGCAGAGACCCCTGCTGGCCGCCATCCCAAACTACAGAACTCCAGCCGGATTCTCCTTTCCAGGTCTTTCCATTTCAGCTGCAGGCAGTTGAAAACCACAAGCCCCACAAGCGGTAGCCAGAAAGCTGGAACACAAATGGAAGCTGACTCCAGGACGCTAAATGATGGTCAAACAGAAAGCACAGTGAGCGAAGGTTTCAGGGGTGCTTCAGGGTTAGCTAACGAGACACAACCATGGCATTCTGACACCAAAGGGTAGCTCCAGTAACTCCCCGAAGTTCAAACAATTTTAAAAATTATTTGGGGGGGGGGGGGGGGGGGACCAGCATCACTGCCCTCTGGTGAGAGTAGGAGGCCCAGCCTTGATCCTGGAGAGCTGCTGCTGGATTTGAACCTCCAACCCAGTGGGCCGCAGTCCCGCATACAACCACTACGCCACCGGGGCTCAGCCCAAAAATTATTTTTAAAGACAAACTTCATCTTGAATGCCTTTTTATTCATAAAAATAATCGGACGCTTTGGGTATGTTTTAGGGGGAAACCTGGCTGCATGTGTTAAAGGAGTACAGAGAATACAATTAGGCCTGGGCGTTTAGTGAATATTTCTAAGGGCGGGAGGTAGGGCTTACAGGCAGTGGTGGGATTCACACCTAATTTTTTGTTGAGTTCAGCAAACCAGTATTGTTTAAAAGGTCCTTGTAATCAGCGTTCTCTCAAAGGCAGACAAATGGGCAGCCACCCAATTTGAAATTAAAAATTCCCTGACTCTTTCTTAACATTCTCCAACAAAACAGCGTATTCTAAGTGCCTGTGGTAACGCTCATTCTGTCCAGGTGTATTAAACAATAAGTAAAACTTTCCAATATTATTCACTTCATAAAGCTCATTATACTTTTGATGAAAGAAAATTGTTATTCCTTTACACTTGCTACTTAGTAAACAAACATAGAACGTAAAGAGTGGAAATGTCAAACAGCCAGAGGGTTGTGGACACACTCATTCATTTCAGCTATGAACAAATTATGCCAATTCCTGAAGGTGTGCAAAGCTACAGATATTGTCGGAACAATTGCTGTGAGTTCCGCAGAAGCAGACAGGGCTTTTTTCAAAGATGAACACAGTATGTGCAGAGAAGTCACCTATTGTTAACATATCAGACACACTGACTAATCTCTCTTTGGTCCGCTTCTAAGGCAGCAGTTCTCAACCTGGGGGGTCACGGCCCTTTTGGGGGGTTTGAACAACCCTTTCACAGCAATCACCAGAGTCACAGCAGTAGCAAACTTACAGTGATGAAAATAATTGTCTGGTTGGGGGTCCCCACCCCATGAGGCACTGTATGAAAGGGCCGCGGCCTGAGGAAGGTTGAGGACCACTGCTCTGGAGGAATGGGATCCTAGGCCTACAGTGAAAAGATGGTTAAGCAGATCAGACAGCCAGGGATGCTGAGGAAAAAGCGAAGAATATTATAAGTGAGGACACCAATCCAAAAAGCAATATGGAAAGAGCTTAAAATAACAGCTTTATTATTTTTGTCAGGTATGAGGTGATACTTTGTTAATATTTTAAAGCTGTTATCTACTTTTAGGTACATCTTCTATTCTTAATTTTTTTCTCTTTAATTATCTTCTTATTTATATATTATGAAATCACAAACTATATATATATATATATAATGTGTGTGTGTGTGTGTGTGGCATCACTGCCCCGGTGGGAGTAGGAAGCCCAGCCTTGCTCCTGGAGAGCTGCTGCTGCATTTGAACCGTCAACCCTGTGGGCCACAGTCCTGCACACAACCACTAGGCCACCGGGCTCAGCCTCTGTATATCTTTTTTATACTTAAGAAGGTCACGAGGGCAGTCAACCAACTGCTAAACTTCTTGTATCTGAACACAGGCTCCACATTGGGCCATCAACCCCCAGGTCAGTGATTCAAGCCAGCAGCAATTCAGCCAGAAAGATGACCCTTTCTGCTCCATAAAGACTGGTAGCCTTCAGTATGGATTTCAACCCAATGTCAAGAAAACAAAACTCCTCATAACTGGACCACTAGGTACCATCATGACCAATGGAGAAAAGGTCGAACTGTCAGGGATCTTGTCTCGCCTGAACCCACAACCCAAGCTCATTGAAGCAGCAGGTAAGAGATGGGCACCTGACACTGCGTTGGGCACCTCCGCTGCACTTGACCCCTTCAATGTCCTGAAAAGCAAAGCTGTTACTTTGAAGACGAAGGTGCACCTGACCCAAGCAAGGCATTTTCAATCACTTCATTTGCAGGGGAAAGTCAGACAGGAGTAAGGAAGACTGAAGAAGCATCGGTGCGTGTAAATTGTGACGCTGGGCTGAGCCCCGGTGGCGTAGTGGTTGTGCGCGGCACTGCGGCCCACTGGGATGGAGGTTCAATTCCAGCAGTGGCTCTACAGGAGCAAAGGCTGGGCCTCCTACTCCCATCACCAGAGGGCAGTGTTGCCCCCCCCCAAAAAAAAATTGTGATGATACTCTGGACCACCCAAAGAACACACAGCCATCTTGGAAGAAATGCAGCCAGAAGGCTCCTTAGAAGCAGGGTTGGGGGGATTTCTCTGGAGAGACCAATCCTTGGACCTCACGCTGGGTCAAGTAGCGGGACAGTGACAAAGAGGAAGGCCCTGGACAAGAGAGTGTGACGCAGCGGCTGAAGCACTGGACTGGAACACGGGAACACTTGTGAGGATGGGCAGAACGGCGCAGGGCGTGGTTCTGGTTTCCCTAAGGTCACTCTCTAGGAGCTGGACTCTACTGCACAGCCCACGATGCACGGCCCTGGAAGCTCATGGGGCAGCCCACCACCCTTCTGCTGGGTCGCTAGTGCGTCAGAGTGCACTGGATGCAGAGAGTTGAGGGTTGAGTCTGTCGCTAAACCTGTTTCCTTTTGTGGAAAGACACACCGACCCCCTGGGCTTGATCCAGGCATGAACGGTGAGATAGAAAGGTAGCCCTACAAATCCAAGCCGAGCTCATTGCCACCCAGCAGACGGACCCGATGTCGGGTCTCCAAGGCCGTCAGTCTTCGATAGCGTCATCTTTCTCCCACGGAGTAGCCGACTGGTGGGTCTGAAGCTTCTGCTCTGCCCGGGGCCTACCCTCTGCTCCACCAAAGCCCCTCAAACACAGATAACAGCGAGGCCCGGATCCGGGTCAGAGGCGTCCTCATGGCATAGGGGTACTCTTTGGACTGCCAATCTCCAGGCCACCAGTTCGAAGCCCCAGGTGCTCCTCTGGAGGAAGCGGAGGCTTTTTACTCCAGGGAGGAGTTCCAGTCTCGGAAAGGCTCAGTTCTCCCTGGCCTGTGGGGTGGCCATGAGTCAGGATGGGCTCAGTGGCCGTGAGGCAAGCATCAAGAGTTGAGCTGGGTCCGCGCGGCGTCCATTGCGCAAGTGTTCCTTTCCTCCTCCTACATGCCGCTATCAACCAGGCAGCAGCATGGTGCCTTTCAAAAGACTAAGGATACTTGAGAATAGGAAGACCGAGCTATGAGTAGAACTGCCCCCTGTGGGTTTCTGAGGCTAAATCTTGACCTCTTCCTCCCACAGGCAGGTGGTGGTTTTAAACTCCTGACCTTGTCCGTTTTCACCCAAGGATCACCCACTCTGCCACCAGGACTCCTGAGACTAGAACTCACGCTGTGGAAACAGATTAAAGGGAGGCCAGGGTTAACTTTACATACTGTCTTGTTCATTCGTTTAGTTATAGCAGGCTGATGCAGTCCAGTATTGGGAGGTTAAATTTGTTGGTGTTTATGATGCAATGCTGCATGTCTCTACAATGAAAGCAGTCTTACTCAACAACTGCCCGGCATCATAATTACCCTCATTGTATAGATGGTCAAGCTACTTGACTTATGTGATGATTGGTTCACAACAGTAATGGAGGATCTGAGATGCAAAATCAGGACTGTCAATTTTCAAAACTGATTGTTCAAATTTTCCAGTACCTGTGGCCTGTTAAACAAACAAACACGGGGAACCGATCACAAAGATCTACAGATAACCCCCTCCACAGAAAAGTGAATGAAAGGGGCTGAGCCCCAGTAGTGTAGTGCTTGTGCACGGGACCGCGGGCCACTGGGACGGAGGTTCAATTCCAGCAGTGGGGCTGGGCCTCCTACTCCCACCACTGGAGTGCAGTGATGCCTCCCAAAAATAAATAAATTAAATAAATAAATAAATAAAAGTGAATGAAAGGAGACTCAGTCGGGATAAGAAATGAAAATATAATAATTTATAAATTATCAAGGGTTTTATGAGGCAGGGAGGGAGAGGGAAAACTGAGGAGTTGATACCAAGGGCTCAAGTAGAAAGAAAATGTTTTGAAAATGATGATGGCAACAAATGTACAAATGTACTTGACACAATAGATGGATGTATGGATTATGATAAGAGTTGTGGGCTGAGCCCTGGTGGCATAGTTGTTGTGCGCGGGACTGCGGCCCATGGGTTGGAGGTTCAAGTCCAGCAGTGGGGCTGGGCCTCCTACTCCCACCACCAGAGAGCAGTGATGCCCCAAAGCAAAAAAAAATAAATAAATAAGAGTTGTATGAGTCCTCAATAAAATGATTTTTTTGTTGTTGTTTTTGTGGGCATCACTGCCCTGGTAGGAGTAGGAGGCCCAGCCTTGCTCCTGGAGAGTTGCTACTGGATTTGAACTGCCAACCTTGTGGGCCGCACACAACCACTACGCCACCAGGGCTCAGCCCAATAAAATGATTTTTAAAAAGGAAAAAATTAAGTTTCCCAACAGCAGCAACCTGATGGCAATTATTTTTCTCTTCTAAAATTTATTCAAATAAATATTATGTTAGTCTGGGTAGAATAGAGGAAAAAACTCATAGACACTCATATATGTATAAGAAAGATTTATTTTTAAAAAAGAAAGAGATTTATATAAAGAGTAATTGTATACAAAGAAAACATCGCAACCCAGTCCAGATCAAGTTCATAAATCTGATATTGGCCCATACATGACGCTGAGTGCAGGAAGATCACAGGCCAGTGGGAAGTCTTGTGGATCCAGTGGTGGTGGAAGCATCTCAGCACTGGTGCGGGTCTCCCGTGGCTCCTCTGACTTCAGGGCTCTGGCTGTCTTCTCAGCAGGAAGACAAAGCAGAGAATGTATCTGGCCTCCAGTGAGCTATTTATCTCCTTGGGGCCTCCAAATAAGGTCATCAAGCTGCCACTTGATTGACAGGTTAGACTTCACCCCTTCACAAGTTGACAGGGGATTATGTAACGTGTGTGTGAAAAATTCTACTGATATTTCTGTAATGTAATCAGTCTGCATAAGAAGCTTTTTACAATGGGCCAACCCTGGTGGCCGAGTGATTCCCAGAGCCCAGCAAAAGGGACCAAGCTGCAAGAGCCCCCAAGACCAGGGGAAACACCCCTAAATGCAGACTCATTTTCCACTCTACGTTCATAAGCGGAGCAGCTGCCAAGAACAACGGCCGCATCTCCCGGTACCTGGCAAACCAAAGCTGTATTGCCTCACAGATGGACCGTTTCTTGGAGGTGGCCACCAGTGTATTTGGGGAAGAGAGCGAGTCGAGGAGCGACTCTTCTCCGAGACTTGGGAGGTCCCTGGGAAGCATCTGGAGGTGATGCAGGAGGCCATGGTGCAGGCGGAGGCGGCGGCTGTGGCGATAACTGGGAAGCTGGAGAAACGGGAGAAGACGCGCTTGATGAAGGGAAGGAAGGGACCGGCTGCACGTGGCTGGGTCTCGGGAAAACAGTGCTCTGCGCAGCGCAGTCCCTCTGCAGCGGTGGGCAGGAGACCAGCCGGGACAGACCCCCAAAGAAGGACAAGTAGAAGCCCCAAGGGCTCCCCCAGGAACATGGATTCAAAGACCCAGCTCTCTCTGCCCTCCCCAAGCCCAAGAAAAAGAGATGACAGGAGGAGCTGGTCAGCAGTGATCCAGAAGGGACACCTCCCCCTAAGAGGAAGAAGCTGGAATCCCCCCCAAAGAGGAACCTGCTGTGAGCCTGGAGAGGCATCAGTGGCCGGGGAGCATCCCAAGAGAAGGAAGAAACTCTCACCGCAGGGGAAGCCACAGGCCGGAACCCTGAGGAGGCAGCTGCCAGCAGCAACAGCACTACAAAAAAGAAAAACAATTAAAAACCACCCCCAGGAAGATTAAAATGGACATTCCCTGGTGCTCCCCAATTCTCTCAATTAAAAAAAAAATACATCCCAAAGAAAAAGAAGCTGTATACATTTTCAAGCTTTCTGCAGAATGCAAAAGTTTCTAGAAGCTCTCTAAGAAAGAAAAATATAGGAGGGGGAAAGAGGCGCTTATACTAAGGGCTCAAGTAGAAAACATTTGGAAATGAAGATGGCAACATGTGTACAAATATGCTTGATACAAATGACATATTGAATGTTATAAGAGCTGTAAGAGCCCCCAATAAAATCATTGGAAAAAAAGAAAGAAAAAAATAATCTATGTGGCATTTTTCTCTTCTAACATTTCTTGAAACTCACAGAGAAATAATTTTGATATCCATACTTTCTCTGATGTCTGCCAGGATCTGCCTTTAAACACCCATAGGTGATATTTAGCTCTCTCTTTGCAAAAGGAAATGAAATGTCTTTGTTTCTCTGTATCTTAATTAAGAGCATGATATTGAATGGGAGAAAAAGGAGGCTACTTACTCTCTTAAAGAGTTATAGCCTCGATACCAAGGGCTCAAGTAGAAAGAGAATGTTTTGAGAATGATGATGGCAACAAATGTACCAATGTGCTTGACACAGTGGATGGATGGATGGATGGATGGATGAATGGATGGATGGATGGATTGCCATAAGAGTTGCATGAGCCCCCAATAAAATGATTTCAGTCTGGTGACCCCACAGGGGCAATTCTAGATTGTCTATGAGTCGGAATGAAGTCACAGACAGTGAGTGAGTTTGGGATGACACGGAGTTGACTTCTACGTTAAAGAGAGAGCAGGGGATGGTGAGGCAGAGTGATGACATTTGGACCCTCTGACAGGTCATCCCCAAGCACTGACAGACAACTCCAACCCTCACTCCCAAGCTTGGAGGCACAGTCCGTCAAAGGCCGACGTGGAAACCATGGTGTGTCATGGAAGCTCTGCCCCTACATTTTATCCCACCCTGAACAACAGCCTTGATTTCCCTAAAGATTTTCTCTCCCAGATTTCAAAGCACTACGTATATGGGTTCATTATTTGGTAAAGTCCAAACTGAGCAGCTGCTAGAGCTCCTGCGGAGTCTGCACTCCACTTATGTGTTCAGTTTCCCCTCCCTCGTCTTTTTCCTCCTCCCGCTCTCTCATTCAGGATACCGCGCTATAAAAATACTTGATGGACTGTCTCCCTACATTGACTCATGGTCGGCCTCCTCTTTGGAACACTCCTGAAACGCACTCATCTGTTATTAGACATTCTACTACTCGTTGAAGGTCCTCTCAGAGCAGGATGAGGATGTCTGGAGAAGTCCTGCTCTGTCCCACAGGGCTGCCGAGGAAATGGCACGGGGGCTACATCTGACCCCTTCCAGCTCCACCAGGGAGGAAGTGAATCCCACCCCACCGCAGGACGATTCCTATGAGGTAGGGGTCTGATGGACCTCCACCTTCCACCCTGGTTTACCCTATTCTGATAGCAACTGTCTCTGCCTCTACACTACTTCACCACAGCCTTGATGGTCCCCGCAGTGGCCACATAGAACGCATGGGGAGTTTATGAGGGATCAGAAAGCATCCCGAGTATTGTTCTTTTGTTCACAATGCCTCTTCATACTCATGGCAACTGGCATGTCTCTTTCTAGGCCTCAGCCTCTCCGCCATGTGGTCCCTCGACCTAGGACGAGTGTTACACACCTCCGTTAACACTGATGAGTGCCCAAGGGACACACCACTCTACAAGCCGGCCTCCCCACCTGAAGACACTTACCTTTAGTTGTTAAGTCCAGCCCACCACTCTATCTCAGTTTTAGTGCTGCTCCTCTGCCTCCCCCACTTCACAGAAGTCTTACACTCAACCCATTAGAGGCTCTTCTTTCTTGACAATTGGAGGACTTTTCTCTTCCTGCTTCCGAGATGGTCCACTTTTTTACCCACCAGATGGCAAAACTGACCAATCCCAAGTTAGAGTCTTCTACACCTTGTTTGCATACTCCCACTCAATCACTGGGTAGAAGTTACAAAGACTCTGGAGAGAAGAACCACACCAAGCAACTTTCACTTACCGCAGTTGTACTGAGTTTGAATGGACGCCAAGACAGTGGCTAATCTCCTCTACATTCAGCAAAGACTCAGTGCCTGCCACGTAAGCGCTCAGTAAATACTTCTTAAATGAATGAAGGTCTGCCTTCCCCCGTTAAATTGTGATTTCCTTGAGGGCAGGTACTGTGTTATACATCATTCCTATATGCCCAGAGCCTCTGACAGTGCTGACAAATCATAGCCCTCAGTTGACATTGGCACAAATATATAAAATAAAGAGAAAAGCTAGGACATTGTTGTCCTTAAGTGCATATTTTTCCCTTCTAAGGGAAGACCAGGCTGGAGCTCTCGGGTGAGTCTCCAAAGTCTAACTTTTTACTTGCAGGAAATATGTGAGGAGGAAGAAAGGCCTGGCAACCTACTTCCAAAAACAAAGTCACGTAATAGTCTTTGGAGTGTTCTGTGGAGCTTCGTCCTGCTCCAACTCACGTGGGGTTGCCATGTGCTGGAATCGGCTGGACAGCAACAGAGA
The DNA here is from genome assembly GCA_004026705.1 of Nesogale talazaci. Lineage (NCBI taxonomy): Eukaryota > Metazoa > Chordata > Mammalia > Afrosoricida > Tenrecidae > Nesogale > Nesogale talazaci. The sequence goes on along the minus strand of PVJH01039416.1, from coordinate 7,084 downwards.
CAGAAGCTCTGCCCTCTGCACAACCTTCTTGCCTTGTTCCTCCTACTCCGGTTAACCACTAATAAACCTTTTCCTCCACATATCTTCTTGGTGTGTGATCTTTCATATTAGTGAGCTCATAGGATATGTCTTCATGTGTCCCTAACTTCAGTCATTCAACATACTGTTTTCAAGGTTTATGAATGTGGTAATACATATCAGAACTGTATTGCTCTTCATGGTGGAATAAAATTCTGTTGTATGCATCACATATGGCACCCTCAACATCTGTTGATAGACACATATGTTGCTTTTACCTTTGGGTTATTGTTAATAGTGCTCCGATGACTACTGGTGTCCAATCACATGCTTTGAACTGCGAAAGGTAAAAGCTACATGCAACCTCAAAATTTCTCTGGTGAGGGCAAATTGAAGACAGTGGGGTGGGGGAGTTGGAGCTTCAGGACCTTGCTTCAGGTAAAGAATTCATGGGCGTGACACCAAAAGTGTGACTAGCAAGAGGAAAAAAATAGACCGGGCTTCATTAAAATGTCAAACTTCTGTTCATCCAGAGACATTATCAAGAAAATTAAGAAACAGCCTACAGAACAGACTATTCAGATATCAAGTATCAGATAAGGGATTTGTAGTCACCCTGTAGGAATAGTATATAAAGAATTCTTAGGCACCGTCAGGTATGTGTGGGACTGTTAACAGCAAGGTTGTAGGTTCAAAGCTACTAGTGACTCCATAAGGAAAAACTCAGGCTATCTGTTTGTTTCAAGATTGACAGCCTCACAAGCCGTAGACAGAGTTTCTATGAGTCAGAATTGACAATGGCAGTGAATATCATGGGTGGGTACAAGTTTACAGAAAAAATATGGAACAGATCTCAAAATCATAAAAAAGACCAAACTCAACTGGTTGCATAGAGACTGCCATCAGTTTAAAACTAAGACCCCAAATCTTAGACCCCAAGACTAAGACTCTCTGTTACCCTTCAGGTCTGAAACCAAATTCACCTCTGCACTAGAATAACCCACCACTGAAAATCAGAAGGGCAGCATTCACTGAACGCCAAGTTCGGAAGCTTAGGAAAGATGGAAGAATGGAAGCAGGCAGTCTAAGGAGGAAGTGCAATAAGCGATCATACTGAGGGAATTGCAATAGATGCGTCAAAATAAAATGCAGCTTGTTGACTATAAGATTCCCGACCTGCTCTGTGAACCTTCACAATAAATCATTTTTTAAAAAACTAAACAACTCAACCACAAAAAAGACTATCCACTCATTGAAGAAGTAGACCAAGGACTTGAACAGAGGACTTTCGAAAGAAGATCTGCAAAGATGCTCAAAGTCATTTGAAGTCGGAGAAGTGCACATTAAAACCACGAGGAGGGGGCTGAGCCCCGGTGGCGTAGTGGTTGTGCGCGGGACTGCGGCCCACTGGGACGGAGGTTCAATTCCAGCAGTGGGGCTGGGCCTCCTACTCCCACCGCCGGAGAGCAGTGATGCCCTAAAAAAAAAAAAAAAAAAAAAAAAAAAAAAACATGAGGGGGTATCATTATTAAGTTGACAGAAAAAAGCATAGCAAATGTTGGGACGTATGCGGAGACACAGGAACACTCGTACACTGCTGATGGGAGAGCACAAGGGAACTGCTGCTCTGGGAAACAGGTCAACCTTTTAAAAAGATCATAGTACAGTAAATGTAGCGAGGCCATGGTGCTGCTGCTCATGTTGTCGCTGTTGCTGTCAGTGCCAACAATGCACAGTGACCTACTAACCACAAGCGAGACACTGCCCTCACAGGTGTTGTTTTGTTTGAGCCCATCACATCGCCGAGGCTGGATCGTATGGTCAGGCCAAGACAAACAGAAGCAGTGCCATGTGACCCAGTCATGCCTCCCCTACGTCTAGACCCCAAAACTTGAAAGCAGTGTGCGGCAGTCATGTGCTTATGTTAATTTTATGATTGAAATGTAGGGGTGGAGTCTAGCCTGTTAATCTGGAGAAAGCCATTGAGTAGCCAACGAGGCCTCTATGTGGGCATGGCTTTCTCCTGAGACTTCTGGGAAATCTCGCGATATTTCCCTCGTGAAGATGAGAAGCTATCTTCCCCAGTTGTTGGGAGTTAGTCTCGGAGACGATTAATCACAGACAACACAGGATGGTGGCGTCCGGGAGGCTGGGAGGCGGAGAGACCACACAGCTTTGCCCTGATGGAGCCAGACCTCTGAGCCTGGGGCAGCCACCTGGAGGCCTCTGCCAGCGATGAGTTGCTTCTGCCACCACGGGATGCTGTTGATGGACCCTGAGCCCTGCAAGTGAGAAGCCATGGGGAGACCCCTGCCAGCGCCGGGATTCTGCATCCACTGACCTGTGACTTCATGAGTCGGAAGGAGACTTGATAGACTGATTTCGGGAATATGGGTTAATATCGGACTTATGACTTTGAACTGAACTGGGCTCAATGTCCTGTTCCTCTTGTATATAAACCTTTTCTTATATCTATATGCGTGTCCTTGAATTTGTTCCTCTAGTCTACCCGGACTAACACACGGTGATTCTAACAGACACAGCAATTCGTGTTCATTACAGCCTTCCTCCCAAGAGGCAAAAGTTGGAAAGGCCCCAAGGGCCTATCAACCATTGAGCAGACAAATAAAATGAAGCCTATACATAGAATGAAGTGTCCGTCATCTCTAAAGAAGAATGATGTCCCGAGACATGCCACATGTTTTAGGGATGAACTTTGGAAGCGTTGTCGATCAATAGCGACCATCAAGTTAGCGCTGACTCCAGGTGGCCCATGAGTCCCTGAAGGAAATGCTGCCCGGTTCTGCAGCATCCACACAGATGTAGCTGCGTCCCAGTCTGCTGTTTTGGCGCTTGTGTCCCTTTCTCTCATGGAGGGTCCCCGGCACCTTCGTTGGTCCCTTGGGTCACCAAACAGGTGTCCTCTTCCCCCTCGAGCAACAGATCTCTTGCAAGTCCAAAGCGGGACAGACAGTGGTCTGCTGTGGCCCATTGGTGTTAAAAGCTAACTTTCAATAGCAGATCACTAAATCACTCCCTCCCCTAGACTTAGTCTGGAAGTTCTGCTTGCACCTGTTTGCCCACCATGGGTGACCGTGCTGCTGCCTACAACCTCGATGACGAAACTTCCAGGCTCAGAGCGCTGTGCACCCCACTGCGGTAGGACACGCTGACAGAGGGGTGGTGGTTGAAGCATTGAGCTTAGTGAAATTAAGCCAGACACCAGAGGTCAAATATTTATCATATGATTCCATTTCCATGAAATAACGTTTAAAGACAAATCCCTTGAGATAAAAGAAGCCCACTGGTTACCAGAAGGTTGAAGGGAGGGGGAAATAGAGAGAAAAACAATGTCTTCCCACTCCCACCAGCAATTTTCTTTGAAGGAGACCTCTCAAAGGTACCAAACAGCACTCCACAGCCAATGATTTAAATGAGCCCCACACCTGAGCCCACTTACTGCCGGAACCCCAGCTGTCCTGGTAGGAGTCTCTGAGGACTCCTTCCTGGTTATAAAAAGCTCAGCGGGTGGCGTGGCAGGAGCCATGTCTGCTTATTTCTTGTCTGTCCCTTGTTGACAGACCTCAGGGGTGGCCAATCGCAGTCTCAATTTGGAAGGGGCCTCTTGGGCTGAACTATTTTCTGCTGTCGTGTGTTTATTGTCATGCCTCGCTGATTAGGTCCTGGGGGTGGGGTGGGGGTAGGGGCGGAGAGCAGCTTGGAAGTTGAGCATGTGTGGGGCTAGACCTCCTGTCTCACCTCTGCAGAGATTCAGCTGCAAGAGCAACTCTTCTGCCAGGTATTTCGGGGAAATGACAAAAGACATCTCCTCCTGGCAGTCTTCCATTTGCCTCCTCATCCTTGGTGGGACCAAGCTAGAAAAGCCATGGACATTGTTCGGCAGGTTTTCTTTAGAAGGCCGCGCATAGTGCATCGGAAAGCAAAGACGTGAAAAAATAAATAAAACATGAAAAAGTCCCACACAACTTCAAGTCGCATTAGCCAGCAAATCATGAACACTTTCCGACATTGTATAATGGGATGAGAGTTGCTGAAACAAATGCTCTCTCTGGACCGGCGCATGTGCACAGGTACAGCTAAGAGATATGAGCTCACGACACAAAGCCAGGAACAGGAATGGGAGTAGCAATGCCAAGAGGAGAGGGGGGAGGTTGGGGAGAGGAGGGGAGAAAGGGGAAATTGATCGTGATGATCGACACATAACCACACACCCCTCCCGGGGGACGAACAACAGAAACCATGGGAGAAGGAAGACAGTGGTCAGTGCAAGTTATGAAGATACTAATAATTTTATCAAGAGGTCCTGAGGGGGGGGAGGGGGAAGGGAGGGAAAAAGGAGAAGCTGATATCAAGGGCTCAAATAGAAGAAAGTAAATGTTTAGAAAATAATGATGGCGGGCTGAGCCCCGATGGCGTAGTGGTTGTGCACGGGACTGCGGCCCACTGGGATGGGGGTTCAATTCCAGCAGCGGCTCCACAGGAGCAGAGGCTGAACCTCCTAGCCCCACCACCAGAGGGCAGTGATGCCCCAAAAAACAAAATAATGATGGCAACATATGTAAAAATATGCTTGATGCAATTGATGTATAAATTGTTATAAGCATTTTAAGAGCCCTGAATGAAATGTTTTCAATAAAATAAGTGTCCTATCTTCAATTAAAAACAAAAACTTAAATTAAATTTAATTAATTAATTTAAAAACTTAAGAAAAGAAAAGAAATGCTCTATCGTATATTAAAAACAAAAACTTACAAAGACAATACTGTGTGGTCGTTAGTTCTGTAGCAAAAAGGTCTATTTCCCAGGGAAATAACCTGGGTATATTTGGGAGGTGCCCACCCTTGGCTCAAGGATGTGTGGTGGTACAGTAGGTTAAACACTGGATTGTGAACCACAAGGTGAATGGTTCAAAGCCATCAGCCACTCCAAAGACAAAGGTTGGGGCTATCTGATGAGAGGTGGAAACAGAGGCACAGAACAGAGACAGAGCTCAGGCAGGAAGGTGAAATGAAACAAGAGTTTCTTGAGGCAGGGAAAGAACTTCCAGGAAGGGAAGGGAGAGCGGAGAAAAAGACGGGAACTGCTCCCGGCAGTGGGACACACATAGGTCTTGCGCCCAGGACGTATGTACTGATAAGGGGAAGGAGGCTATCTGATGCTGCAGTTGCAGGGTCTGAGTCAGGAAATGGTCTGTGAATAAATCATCTTGTTCTTCGCAGAGCCACTTCCAGGAACCCTGAGGGAAGGGGCTGTTCAGACCTGGCCAGGAGAGAGAAGCTCCTTGGAATGCAGGGGGCAGGGACTGCACAGTCCATCTCTGACCTTAAGAGGTGAGGGGCAGGGGTCACACAGTCCAGCAGGCTATCTTTCCAGAGAGCTGGGGGAAGCGCTGCACCCCCAAGCACCTGTTCCCGTAAACATTCAGAGTCTGGGAAACTCTAAGAAGTTTGCTGTCCACTCAGAGTCTGCTGACAAGGGGTCAAGGCTGGCTCTCACTGGAGCCTCTTGGTGACCTTGAGCAGCTAGGGTTCTCTCCTCTGCAACATGAGACAAATAATCAGCACACAGGGTTGCTGCAAAGACGACATGAGATAACGTTTGCAGAAGTGTCTTATAAACGCTGAAACAGCTCGAACAAACCTTGGAGAGCCATTCCAGACGTGAACAATAAAGCACCCGCTGCCATAAAACAGGTCACGCACACTTTCAGGTCTCCCAGTGCCTATGCTACCTGGGCCCCATCCTGTCGTCTAGCCTGTGTGCAACTGCACGACCAAGTCGTTTGAAAGAGGGTAGGGGTGACCAAATGTGACCGACACAGACACAGAGCACACCCCGTGGCACCCCACGGCGACAATAGCTAGACTCGCTCCATGCAGGGCCTGCCATTTGTAGACGAAATCTGCAGCACACCAGCAGATGAGGTAAGCTCGTGGGTCAGCTCATTGTGCTACTTGACTGGGCTGCCACGCTCTGGGCGAGATTGGTATGACAGATAAAGGGGGAGTGGGAACCATGGCCTCCGTCAAATAGCTAGCACTCCTCTAAGACAAAGGAGGCCTGGGACGGTCCCTGGCTACTGTGGAGTTCCCTCCCTGATTCAAGGCCACCTTTGCACAATGGAACCAAATGCTGCCCCTGCCCGGATGGCCCCGCGACCTGTTGGGGCTCAGGTCCCTGTGATGCCAGGAGGTCAGCAGCCTCTTCCTGGTGCTTCTCCGAGTCGGGAGGAGCCTCTGAGAACTGCTCAGCATCCTGGTAGGCACAGTCCGGTGGTGACACAAAGGGTGGGGAGGGGGGAGGTGGCTGGACCTGGGCTGCACCGGCCAGGAAGCCAACCTGAGCCTCCCTCATTCCTACCACAAAACCAGCAAGACCCCCAAAAAGCCTTACAAAAGGAAAACCTGGAGAATCATCTAGCCGTGCCGTGGGTGGGTCCCCGTCTCATCTTGTCTGTGCAGAGGACTCAGTGAGGAGCGCTAGTTAGGACTTCAAGGAAGCCCTGGGGGCACTCTGGGCGGCGAGCTAATCCCCGAAATGTATAACTCACCTACAGACAGAGACGTGTGTGTACGCAGACAAAAATATGTGTGTGTATACACACGTGGGAAGACACTTGTAAGCACATGCTTCAAATGGTCTGTGGGGTTTGCCATGTTTTCTCACCACATCCAGTGTGGCCAAGCCCAGGTGAGGCTGTTCGCTCAGGAAGGAAGCCCAAGTAAGTCCGTGCTTATCTGGCTCATGAGGCAACCCAACACAGCATCTTTTTTTTGGGGGGGGGGGGCATCACTGCTCTGCGGCGGTGGGAGTAGGAGGCCCAGCCCCACTGCTGGAATTGAACCTCCGTCCCAGTGGGCCGCAGTCCCGCGCACAACCACTACGCCACCGGGGCTCAGCCCTCTTACAATTCTTATAACATTCCAGTCATCATTTGTATCAAGCATATATTTGTACATGTTGCCATCTTCGTTTCCAAAATATTTTCTACTTGAGTCCTTGGCATAAGCTTCTCTTTTCCTCCTCCTTTTTTTTTTAATTTTTT
>PVJH01039415.1:0-16441 GCA_004026705.1 Nesogale talazaci | reverse complement strand
GGAGGGGGAAGAGTACAACACAACGAGCCCCTAAAATGCAGTGTGGGACGGCAGAGAGTCTTCCGGTTCCTGGAAAGCAGCTGTGAATGACCTGACGTGGCCACCCTTCTCCCCAGTCGCCGGCTGACTCAGGACAATGCTTGTGTGCGTTAGTCACCAGAGAGACACGCTCGCTCCCTGTTCCCTCCAGGGCCACCACATGAGGCGGCTGATGGCCATCTCCCAGGCCTGGAGGAGGGTCTGGAACCAAAGGTGGGTTGGAGACTAGCCCGTGGGGAACTCTGGGGAGTTTTTTCGCCTTGCCAGAATATTCTAACAGGCACGGTGGTCTAGAGATAAAAACAGCTGTCCCGGGGGCTGGTGGCCTCCCATCCAGCACACAGTAGGGTCCGTGGTCCTGAATGGGATGGTGGGACAGAATGCAAGGTAGGACGGCAGCTCTCTAACTTTTTGTTCTCACACTCAAACATGATCGAGAACCCCACAGAACACTGTCAATAGGCTGTTGGGGGGGGGGGGGTCAGTTGACCCTGACCCGTGACACACCCCTCACTGGTGCAGGGTGGAACTGCTTCCTAGGGTCCTCAAGCAGGCTGAGCAGCTGCCTGTCTTCTAGGACACCTCTGGGTGAGTTCAAGTCTCCAACCTTGTGGCTGGTAGATGAAGGCTTAATCATGTGCATCAGCCAGGGGGTTCTCCTATCTATCAAAGGTTACCATATGAGATATCAAAACTGAGGACCATTAACCCATCCCCCCAGAACAGTGAGAGGAGAAGTACTGCCTATACGCTGCCATTGGCTCAGTCTCTAGATTCCTAGAACCCGGTTATGCTGTTACTATCTGCTTCTGGAGGCCGGCTGCAGCAGCACGCTCTTGGGGATGAAGCATCATGAAGGAAACCCATCCCTCCCATCACGGAGAAGCACCGGAGTGGCTTTTGTCCCGATCTCTGTGCCTAGATGTCCTTCTTTATTGCAGTGCTCAAACTCACCAAGTGGAGACTTCTTAAAGATTAGTTGCATTGTGGAATCTGGAACACTATCCACAGGTTTTGCATATTCTGAACACTCGTATGAGAGAGAATGGGACACCAAAAAACAAGCCACCCTGTAGTATCAGTGTGGAAATAATTTCAACCTCATGGACACCCGGAAGGGGTCTTGGAGGTCTTGGTGGGTTCCTGGACCACACTCGGAAAATGACGGAGATGGGGGCCTGGGACAGGCACGACGAGACTGTCACTCGTTTGCTCATTTCAAATGCACTACTGTACTCTGTTGTAGGCAGTGTACTGAACACCTATTCTAGTATACACTTGGCATGCAATTATGAGTAAGATATTGGCTCTACTCCAAAGAGACCATGAATAAAAAATCATTAGAGAACACATCTATTCGGTGCTTACTAATATACAGGCTTTGTATCAAGTATCCCATGTACGGTACGTTACTTCAGTTAATCTTCAAGCGATCCCATGATGTAAATTTATCCATTTTAGACATGACGGAACGTGGAGAAAGTGTGTACCTGACACCAGGTAGAGCCAGGAATCAGAGTCAGGAGTAGAACCTCGATGCGAAACGACCTTTCTGGTCGCTTGAAAGAAAACTGTTCAAAAAAATATGCAGTGTGGGGCTGAGCCCCGGTGGCGTACTGGTTGTGCGCGGGACTGCGGCCCACTGGGACGGAGGTTCAATTCCAGCAGTGGGGCTGGGCCTCCTACTCCCACCACCGGAGAGCAGTGATGACCCCCCGCCCCCCGCCCAAAAAAAATACGCAGTGTGCCTGAGAGAAGCACGTGTCCCAGGAGCAGAGGCAGAAGGGCGGGGTGGGGCAGGGAGGGACTGGAGCTGAGCTGAGACACAAGGGGTTAGGAGGTGTTTCCCAGGTAAAAGGCAGGACGGGAGACACCCGGCGTCAAGGCCTGGAGGGATCAGAGCGAAATGCAGCCAACAGACAGCCCGGCAAACTCCCGGGTGGGGCGAGAGAGTGAAGAAGGAAGGCTGGAGAGGTCACGCCGACTGACACGGCAGAGCATCCGTGACATGCAAGGCATCGTGCCCTTTACACAGGCGCCCCGGTGGTCTGGGGGGTGACTTTGGGGGCTGCTAATCGCAGTCGACAGTTCGAACCCACCATCTGCTCGGCAAGAGAAAGATGAGGCAGTCTGCTCCTGGAAAGGTTTGCAGTTTGGGAAACCCTGGCGAGTGGTTCCCCTCTGTCCTCCTGGGTTGCTGTGAGTCGGAATCTACCCAATGGCAGGGGGTGGTGGGTTCGGGTGCCCCTTGCATGAGCTTTCACCCCTTTAAACATAATGACAGCGCCGCTGGAGTTTATACTTCTTGAGTTCATACTGAGCGTCACACGTTAGTCACAGTGCATTGCACGGGGCAACCAGTTCAGCCCCCACAGCCACCCCAAGAGGTCAGTACTGCCGTCCCCAGTTTACAGAGAGGGAAGTACGACAAAAAGAGAACTGGAAAAATTTCCCCAAAATATTTGTAGGTATAGTATTAAAGTAGAAGATGGACATTGGGCCTATACTCAAATACTCCCTCAATGCAAGAACAGTGTGTTCTATTAAACTGGCATTACACGATGCTCACCTTCCTGACACAATTGCTCAAGACAGAGTAGATGCGAAAGCAAATGTACTGAAGAGAGCTGCTAGGCTATTAAAAGATAGAGTGTCTGGGGTCTCAAAAGCTTGAAGGTAAACAAGCTCAGAAGCAACAGAGTCCACATGGAAGAAGCACACCAGCCCGTGTGATCATGAGGGTGTTGATGGGATCAGGTGTCAAACATCAAAGAAGAAAAAATCTTATTATTGTGAATGAGGAGGAGTGTGGAGTGAAGACCCAAAGCCCATTTTTAGACAACTGAACATCCCCTTACAGAAGGGTCTCAGGGAGGAGACAAGCCAGTCAGGATGTAGTATATATAGCTCAATGGAACATATAACTTTCTTCTCGCTCTTTAATGCTCCCTCCCCCTGACTATCATGATCCCAATTCTATCTTCCAAATCTGACTAGAACAGAGCGTGTGCACAGGTACATATAAGAGCTGGAAACACAGGGAATCCAGGTCAGATAAACCCCTCAGAACCAATAAGAAGAGTAGGGATATCAAGAGGAGGTGGGGAGAAAGGGGAAATTAATAAGAGAGATCTACATATACCCCCTCCCTAGGGGACAGACAACAGAAAAGTAGGTGAAGGGAGACATCAGGCAGTATAAGATATGAAAAAAAATAATTTATACATTATCAAGGGTTCATGAGGAAGAGGAGATGGGAGAGAGAGGAGCTGATGCCCAGGGCTCAAGTAGAAAAAAAATGTTTTGAGAATGATGATGGCAACAAATGTACAAATGTGCTTGACACAGTGGATGGATGGATGGATTGTGCTGAGAGTTGTACGAGTGCCCAATAAAATGATTTTTTAAAATTGCCTAAGATTGGGGGCTGAGCCCCGGTGGCGTAAGTGGTTGAGTGCGGAACTGCAGCCTGCGGGCTTGGCGGTTCAAATCCAGCGGCGGCTGGGTAGTGCCCACGACCACCAGAGGCAGTGATGGCCACAAAAAAAAAAAAAATTGCCTAAGATCAAGCTAGCAAACTGGGATTTGAAGCCAGGTGTTAGCAGCTGTATTTGTTACCTGTATGCCTGTCGGGTGGAGGTGATAAGATAAAGAAATCAGATATTACATGGCAGAGCCACTGACCTGGTTTAGGCAGAAAGTGACTGGTTCTGACTTGTATTTTAGAACGAGTCCAACTGCTATGTGGCGTGTCCCAGACAAGCAGCAGACTGGAGGGAGGGAGGCCAGTGAATAAGACACACGAGAAGACCTGAGAGCGAGGTAGGGGCCGTGTGGAAGCCCAGACCAGTGGCTGCTGCTGAGAGAAGCAAGGAAACAGAAGAGAGGTCGTGTTGGAGTACCCATTAAGCACGGTTGCGCTTACTAGACATGGCAAATTTTCTTTTTGGAGGGGGGGCATCACTGCTCTCCAGTGGTGGGAGTAGGAGGCCCAGCCCCATTGCTGGAATTGAACCTCCGTCCCAGTGGGCCGCAGTCCCGCGCACAACCACTACGCCACCGGGGCTCAGCCCTGACATGGCAAAATTTTTTGACGTTTTGTACCACATCACATCATTTTATTTTCCTGGTTGGCATCTATCTGTCTCTCTCGCAAGCCCACAGCACCTTCCTACAGAATGAAAACCTCTTCAAATCCACAGCCCCTAATGAGGACCAGCCAACAATGTCATCCAGTGGATTGGACCTCAGAGCAACCTGACGGAGGGTTTCTAAGACTGTCCATCTTTCCCGAAGCAGGCAGCCTCATCTTCCTCCCACAGCAGAGCTGGTACATGTGAGCCATCAACCTTGTGGTTAACAGCCCAATCCTTTACCCCCAATGCCATCAGGGCTCCTCCTGATGGGGAGAGAAGACCCACTGTTCACCACATATTCCTAAGTGAGCATGAGGAAGCCCATGCTTTCCTCACTTACTGGGTGAACTGGCCCTGAGCGTCCTTCCCGGACATGGAAGACACAGGGTGGAACTGGGCTAAAGGTTGGCCAAAACCAAGGGGTGACGTTAACGAGAGAGTTTGGGGCAGCTCACACCTCGAGCATATCCCGGGAGAGAGATCTAGACAAGCCAGCTCCGAGAAGACAGGGGTTTGGGTCTATTCCATCACTGATGTGGCCCGATGACAAGAGCAGAAGAAGACACCCAGCCACCAGTTGTTGAATCAATGAGCGTGGGTCCATGGGCGAAAGAAACTCTGGGCTGGAGGTTAGGAAATCTTGATGGGAACCAGAGCCACAGAGATGATTGAAAGTACATGAGGAGGCAGGTTCCTGGCCCAAGTCTTTCGTGTGATCTTGGTAGCCTGACTATCATGATTACAAAAGCCTGAGGGGCCTCCCCATCCCAGACTTGCTGCACGTCCAGTGCTCTGCAGTCTCTGAAGGGAGCATGTCTCTACCCCAAGCACCCCCATTCAGATTCCTCCTGTATGGAGTCCCTAGCTGAGGCCCTATTCAGTAACCTCTGCTAAGCCCACATTCTGGGAGCTGAGGGGGAGGGAGGTTGAAGAGCGTTTTCTCCACGCTGACTCAGTACTCAGCACTTTTCTGCTCGCGCCCTTCCTCCAGGAGTCCCAGGGCGGTACAAATGATTAAGCACTTGACTATTAACTGGAAGGGTGCCCACTTGAATATATCTAGACGGGTCGCAGAAGTAAGGCCTAGTCCTCTGCTTCCAAAAGGCCCGAACCAAACCCACTGTCCTCGAGGCGATTCCAACTCACAGGGGCTCTATGTGGGGTTTCCGAAATGATGTCAAACTGGGAGCACACAGCCTGAGCATTTTTCTCAACCAGCAGGTGGTGGATCTGAACCAGCAACCTTATGGTTGACAGCCCCACGCCTAACATACAGTGTCATCAGGATTCTTTTTTCATTCGCCTCTGGGCACTGGGAGTCGGAACCGACTTGCTAGCAACTGGTTTTCCCTTCCCCTGGTCTTGTCTACAAAACAGTAGTCTTTTGTTTCCTGTTTCCAGCCCACCTTCCTTCCTAAAAATACAACATGGGGGGATCTCTGGCACCTTCTTTCTGACTTCTTGCATGCATACTTCCACTGGAAGTGAATCGAGGCTTATTACTTTCCTTTTCACCTGTTTCAGGAACTGCCTCGACACCTGTCGTTCAGTGCTCGACGAAGCATGTAATCAGGAGCACTGTAAAGACAGAGCAAGGGAGGTGGGGTCCTCACCTTCCACAAGGGAGGACTGGGTTCCATTCCTGGCCCATACACCCCACGCACAGTCTCCAGGGGACTCTCTGAGCAGGTTTCAGCAGAGACGCCGGGCTCCGAAGAAAGGTCTGACAGTTTACTTCTGGAAATCGGCCAGGGGGATCTCTCTGAGTCACTCCAGTCCAGTGCACCTCAGGGCCACGGCCCTGGAGGGGAAGCTTTTCACAGGGGGAGACAGGGAGGGGTGTCTCCGAGTCAGGGTCAATTCAACAGCAACCAACACGAGAGAGACTGGTCTGTGACCAGTGAGGCGGCACCCAGGGGACAGGGGACCGTCACAGGCCACCAGACAGCCAGCGCACTGTTCTCTTTCCTCCTTCCTTGTCCTCTGTCTGCCTTTTGTGAACCAGGAAGATACAAGAAGACGGCAGTGTCGCCATCTTTAGCCTCGTGCCTGCTCACAGCCACGGCAGTGTGAACACTGCTTTCCAGTGTGTAAAGCATGCTCTTTCCATTCCTTCTTTTTCTTGTTAATTTCAACCCAAACTGCCTATTCCTGTTTTGGGTTGCTTGCTTGTTTACTGAAGTGACAAAAAAGAGTGGGAGGGCAATTACCTTACATATGTGTAGCCAGATGTCCACTGAATTCTTGCATCTGGATGCATAAATACGGAGCCCTGGTGGTACTGTTGGGCAAGCACTGGGGCTGCTAACCACAAGGTCGGAAGTTCAGACCCACCACCAGCTGCCCCTGGGGAGAACGCTGAGGCTGCCTGCTCCTGTGAAGATGTACGGCCTCGAAGACTCGACCTTGGGTGACTCTGAGTGAATTTTGGGGTATGTGCATCAATGGATACACTCCCCAGCACACAAAGGGTTTCCTCAGGACCCTCTCCAGTCACCATCTTTCTCCCCACCAGAAACAGGCATTCTCCTGACTTCTATACTTTTCCATAACTTCTATCTGTGCTTTAATATCATATAAATGGAATTATACAGTTTGTACCATTCTGTGAAGGGTCTTTGTCTACTTCTACATTCCGCTACAATACATTGTTTCATCATTTGTTCTCATATACTAATACGTATGTGTATGTATATATGTATATGAATATCTCTATGTATATGATGGTCCTTGGGGATAGCAATGCCTACTTCCAAAAGTTGCTATGAGAATTTTGATCCAGGCATGATCATTTTGATCCAGGCTCAACATTTTGGTTCAATGGAAATATAGTGAACTCCTTACAGCGGAATCGCTTATTCTCTTTTCATGGGGCTTGGTATTGTATTGGAGAGATGTATGGGTCAAACAATAATATGCAGGCAAGCTGATTTTCTGGGGGGGGGGAATCTCTGATGTGTTGCATTTTGGAACACTGGTGTTGTGATGGGTTACTTGGTGAGCTGCTAACTGCAAGGTCGGCCGTTCGAACCCACAAGGCACCCCTCCCCAGGAGAAAGATGAAGCTCTCTATTCCCACGGTGAGTTACAGTCTCAGACAGGGGCCACTGTCCTCTGTCCTGTAGGTCTGCTAGGTAAATCGGCATTGACTCGATAACAGTGAGTATGGAGTGTGGTTATGAACTGGCATATGCTCAGTAACACTGAGTTTGATTTTGTTAGTTTTGCCAATTTGCAGGTTATATATATAAATGCTCCCACCATGACTGATATCAAACTACTAGTGATTTAACAACCAATTGATACAGTTCATGGAAATTTAACAACCAGGTTTCCAGTGCCAATATGAGGGGGTCCAGCACACTATTGAATGATTCAGTGCCCGGAGAGTCACTGCCCGAGACACTGACGCTCAGAGCAGCGAGTGCTCTTGCACAAGGTCTCATGTCTGGTAAGTGGGGACTTGAGTCCAGCTTTTTCTGACACTAATTCACGAAGCTTTGCCCACCAGTCACCATCTGCCATGGGCATGCTTTGCTTGGGCTGACATCACTGGTGACTTCTGAAACAGAGCCTGGACCTCAAGCTGATGCCAAAACTCATCATTTTACGAACTTTTATTCGTAACCTGTGGAGCAAATTAGCTGGAACTAAAAACGAGACGGACTGACACAGTGACCACGATAACTGGTTCCACTGTAACAGGGGTGAGCCTGGAAAGAGGCCTGGGCAGCGTCTTGTTCTGCTCTATATGGGGGAGTTTGGGTCAGAATTGACGTGACGGCAATGACTTTGTGGTTAAAACACTTTGTCCTCATGGTCAGAACTCACTGCCATGGGTCAATTCATAGTGACACTATCAGACAGGGCAGAATTGTGCCTGTGATTTAACGAGACTTTTGTTCACCCAAAGAGAGGCTGGTGATTTCATATAGTTGGCAGCCCCACACATAACGCACTGGGCCACCAGGACTCCAGACTCTGGTAGAGGTATGCAAAGTCCTTAGTGCTGTGTCTTAAGTTTCTTTGATGTGGTTTTCAATGGTTGCTGTTTTTCCTTTAACTTTACTGTTAAGGAACTTAGTGTCCTCTTTAGGGTTTAAGTCAAGTAGTTGATGTAAAGCATGTCGTGATATATTTTATCAGGAGTAGCATTTTGTCCCATAATTCTCTAATAACAAGATGTTCAGACTTATATACACTGTGGTTCAGTCATGACTTGCCTGAAACCCCTTTATTGAGCCTGCTGAAAATATTCTCCCTAAATAGTCTCACTTCCATGATGATGTGTATAGGCACCTATTTAAACAGCTTGCAGCACGCTCTCAATGGAAATGGGTTATTGTTACCTTATTGGGAATTATTTGTATGCTATTTGTATATAATATTGTTACCTTATTAGGCATTATTGGTATATAATATTACATAAAAGAACACGTTTTCTTCCATCATAGAAATCATAAACACAACTCTCATTAAACATGCCTATAAATTCATATACAGCACCAATGGGAACAGTAGAGAATAGGAAGTTCACGTTTTAAGAACTATTAAGGACTGAGCCCCGGTGGCGTAGTGGTTGTGCGCAGAACTGCGGGCCACTGGGATGGAGGTTCAAATCCACCAGCAAGACTGGGCTTCCTACTCCCACCACCAGAGGGCAGTGATGCCCCCCCTAAAAAACTAAAAAACAAACAAAAGAACTATTGAACTTCCGGCAAAATTGAGCCTAGGTAAGCAGATTGCTGTGGGAGCTAAGTGGTGATGGGTGAGTTTGAGGATTAGGAGACTGAGGGGAGGATTTGGATTAAATAATTAATCCCCCTGGCAATCTGGAGCTCATCCTTTCCCACTGCATCTGCACCCACCCTGGATCCCCAGAAATCGACAGCCTGGTCCCAGCCTGTACTACTCGCACTGCTGAGGGTCCTGCTGTGGACGACACCTGCCAGTCAACCCCCTGCAGCCTGACCACCACACCTGGAACCTGCTCGCAGCCCGACTGCGGCTAGACCCCCACACTGCTGCCACTGGCACACAGCATTCCTCATAGCTGCCAGCACCCTTATACCCATTGCTCTTGGCTTTCCCCACCACATTCGGCACCTTCCCACGGTCCACTTGGTCCCCAGTTGCGACCAGAATCTGACTATCATCTGCCAGAAGCTTCCTCCTGCCAAGGATGGAACCCATCCACTGTTCACCCGCGGGTTTCCCCAACATGGCCGGAGGATGCCCACAGTCCACCTGTGGGACTCTCTGCCACCTGGTCTCCCTCAACCTGCCTGGGGGTAGCTTCCACTGCCGTGCCCGGTACCCTCCGACTGTCCACCCGCAGCTCTAGCAGCCATGGCTAGGCCCTACCTGCTGCCCACTCATGGCAATTCCTGCCACGGACAGTCCCCCACACACTGCCTGCCCACAGGTTTGCCTGCCGCAGCTCGAACACCACCATCCCAGCTGTGCTCCATGGCTTCAGTGGTAAAAAGGCACCAAGTGCCTCCAGAATTTCCTCCAGAAAAGGCAGCCTGCCTCAACACCATCAAGAAAACAATAGAAAGAAAATGAGATGTCAAATGAAATCCTGAACCTAATCACATTCATAGAAGAAGCAGATGTTGATCTGCCACAAAAATAAATCATCAGGATGCTGCTTGGAGTCATACAGGATATTAGGGAAGCAATACAGAAAAAGGATGAAACAACAGAGGAGATGAAGTCTGTGCACCAATGGTGTGGTGGTCATGTGTTTCTGTTAATTTCATGATTGAGATGTAGGGGTGGAGTCTGGCCTGTTAATCTGGAGACAGCCATTGAGTAGCCAATGAGGCCTCTGTGTGGGCATGGCTTTCTCCTGAGGTTTCTGGGAAATCTTGGAGATAAGAAGCTACCTCCCCAGTTGTTGGGAGTTAGTCTCAGAGACGATGAATTGCGCACAAGACAAGACGGCAGCGCCTGAGGAGCTGCAGGAGCTGGAGAAGCCACACGGCCTTGCCCTGATGGAACCAGGAAGCTGGAGAAGCCATGTGGAGAGCCCTGCCAGCGCTGAGTTGCTTCTACCACCACTGGATGCTGTTGATGGACCCTGAGTCTTATAAGCGAGGAGTCCTGGGGAGACCCCTGCCAGCGCCGGGACTCTGCACCCACTGGCCTGTGACTTCGTGAGTCGGAAGGAGACTTTATAGACTGGTATCGGGCATATGTGCTAATATCGGACTTATGACTTTGAACTGGACTGGGTTGGGAGGCTTCCTCAATGTCCTGTTCCTCTTGTATACAAATCTTACCCTTATATCCATATGCGTGTCTATGAAATTTGTTCCTCTGGTCTACCCGGACTGACACAGGTGCTAACCAATGAGCAGTCTGACACAATTGCTGAAGACAAAACAGGTGGATAAGGAAATGTGGTGAAGGAAGAGGGTGGCGCCCAGCCATTAAAAGACACAGCATCTGGGGGTCTTCAAGGCTTGAAGCTACACAAGCCACCATTCAGCAGTGAAGCAACAAGTCCACATGGAAGGAACACACTGCCAGTGTGATCATGAGGAGCCATAGGGAAAGACATTACAGACACATAACAAACAAAAACATATTGTTGAGAATGAGCAGGGCTGTGGCAGAGATCCAAACCCATCTGTAGGCAGTGGAACAAGCTCTCCACAGAGGATCCACAGGGAAGGGATGAGTCACCAGGGTGCAGTAAAACATCAGTGAAACACACTGTACCTCTGTGGCTCCTTGAGGCTTCCTCACCCACCCACCCCCACTACCATGACCCCAGTGCTGCTTCTCAATTCAGACTAGACAGGGATATGACACAGGCATAGATAAGAGATGAGAGCTCATGATACACAGAGTCCAGGAACAGGAGTGGGAATAGTGATATCAGAAGGGTAGGGGGAGGAGGGGGAAAGGAAGGGAGAAAGGGAGAACCAATCGCAATGATCGATACATAGCCATACACCCCTCTACAGGGGAAAGAATGACAGAAAATGTAGGGGAAGGGAGACAGTGGTCAGTGTGAGAGAAGAAAATAATAACAATGTACAGTCTATCAGGGGTTATGAGGGGTGGGGGTAAGAGTTGATACAACATAGAAGGTACATGTCTAAACAAACCAAAAAGTACATGTCTAAAAAAGAATGAGGGCAATATATGTACAATCGTGCCTGATTCCACTGATGTACAGAATGTGACAGAGTTGTATGAGCCCCCAATAAAATGATTTAAAAAAACAAACAAATAGGAGTCGCAATCTTAATCTCTGAAAAAATTGATCTTGAGGTGCAAACCATAACAAGAGATAAGGATGGGCATGATATAACTCTCAAAAGATTAGTAGACCAAGAACCAGTCATCATGATAAATATACACAGGCCCTGTAAGAGAGCTGTGAAATACATCAAATTCTTCAAAAGATGAAAAAGAAATCACAGACGGATCAATCATAGTAGGTGGCTTTAATACACTGCTCCTGAGAAATATAGGTCAGGGGGAAAGAAGCTCAACAAGGAGGCTCCAGAACTAAACTTTATAATTTGGCAACTCAACCTGATAGGCAATTCTAGAATTATTCACTCAAAAGCAAAAAAAAAATTCACTTTATTTTCAAGTGCACATGGCACATATTTGAAACTAGACCATATGCTGGGACACAAGTCTGAGTAAATTCAAATACCTAGAGGTCTCTCAGAATTTCCTCGCACCAACCACTGTCTCTCTTCCTCCACACTTTCTACTGTTCTTCCCCTGTAGTGGGGTGTATGGTTATGTATCAATCATTGCGATTGCTTCCCCCTTTCTCCCTTCCTCTTCCCCCTACCTTTCTGGTATCACTATTCCCACTCCTGTTCCTGGACTCTGTGTTTCATGAGCTCTCACCTCTTATTTATACCTGTGTACATATTCCTGTCTAGTCTGAAAATCAGGAAATCAGCAAAAAGAGGGTCCAAAATCAATGGATAAGTAAGTAAAAAGGGCAAACAATTCTCTGTTGCAAAATGAGTAAGGATTGAGCCAGATTAGAGGGAAAGTTTATAGAAACCAATAGCAATGAGAACACAACATACAAAAATCATTGGGATACAGCAAAAGCAGTTATCTGAAGTTTGATATCAATGAATTCATACATGAAAAAGGAAGAGAGACGTCACAAAACCTCCAGCAATAAGAACAGAGTCAACAGAATAATTCCACTAACAGCAAAATTTAATAAGTAATAGAAATCAAGGCAGCGATAAATGAGTGGGAAACAGGAATAAAATGCAAAAAAAAAAAAAATCAACGCAGTAAAAAGCTGATTTTTTCAAAGGATCAACAGATTTGACAGACTGTTGGCAAAACTAACCAAAGAAAGGAAGGAACAATCATTTGTAGCCAGGATGAGAAGATGAGGGATAAAATGGGAAATTACAACGGACCCTAATGAAATTAAAAGGCTCACTACACAGAACTACAAAGGTCTGTACTCCAATGAATTCAGCAACTTATAAGACATGGATAAATACTTGGAAAAAGTCTCTTCCTAGATTATCCCAGATAGATGTCAAGAACACCAACAGACCCATAGCAATAGAAGAAATAGATAAGGTTATGAAGGGATTACCAACTTAAAAAAAAAAAAACTTGGGCCAGATGGCTTCACAGAATTCTACCAAGCATTCAGGGAAGAGCTGACACCTATCCTATACAACTCTTCCAGAGCATAGCAAACTCCCAAACTCATTCACTGATACCTAAGACAGGCAAGGATCCCACAAAAATAGAGAACATCCAGATCTATATCCCTAATGAACATTGATATAAAATCCTTAGCAAAATATTGGCTAATAGAATACAAAGTATATAGAATGAATAGTTCATCATGACTAAGTGGGATTAATTCCAAATGGGAAAGCATGGATGGTTCAACATCCAAAATTCCATCAATATTATCTATTACATTTACAAGAAAAAGGACAAGAACCATGTGATAATATCAATAGACATGGGAAAGACATTTGACATCCAACATCCATTCCTAATTAAGACACATAAGAAGATAGGAATGAAAGGAAAATCTCTCAATATAATGCAAACTATATATGAAAATCCAACAGCCTGCATTATAGTCAGTGGAAAAAGATGGGGGAAAAATCCCACTGAAAAAGGGGCCCAGATAAGGGTGCTTCTTGCCCCCACTTTTATTCAACACGATTCTGGAGGTCCTAAGTACCAATATAAGTCAAAGGAAGGACATTAAAAAGTTTTCA
This sequence comes from Nesogale talazaci, assembly GCA_004026705.1. Classification (NCBI taxonomy): domain Eukaryota; kingdom Metazoa; phylum Chordata; class Mammalia; order Afrosoricida; family Tenrecidae; genus Nesogale; species Nesogale talazaci. Next base: position 3,012 of record PVJH01039415.1, on the reverse strand, counting down.
TCTGATAGAGAAGGATGGAAAACTCCCCAACTCATTTTATGAAGCCAGTATAACTTTGATACCCAAACAGGAAAAGGATCCCACAGGAGTAGAGAATTAAAGACCAATATCACTAATGAACATAAATGCAAAAATCTTCAACAAGATATTGGCCAATAGAATACAAAAATATATAAAAGGCATAATCCATCAGGATCAGGTAGGATTCATGCCAGAGATGCAGGGATGGTTTAACATCCGTAAATCCATCAATATTATACATCATATTGATAAGATGAAGTATAAGAACCATATGATAATATCTATAGATGCAGAGAAAGCATTTGACAATATCCAGCACCCTTTTCTAATCAAGACACTCAGACAGATAGGAATAGAAGGACAGTTCCTCAAGTTAATACAACCTATCTATGAGAATCCGACAGCTAACATAATAGTCAATGGAGAAAAGACTAAATCAATCCCACTGAAGAAGGGGACTAGACAAGGATGCCCGTTATCCCCACTTCTATTCAATATAGTACTGGAGGTCTTAGCAAAGAACATAAGACAACGAAAAGACATCCAAGGTATCCAAATTATCATTATTTGCTGATGACATGATCCTGTACATCGCAAATCCCAAGAGCTCCACATCCGAAGTACTAACAGCAATATAGGAATATGGAAGGGTGGCAGGATACAAGATCAACAAACAGAAGTTGATTGGTCTGCTCTACACATCTGAAAAGACCACAGAAGAGGAGATCAAGAAAGCAGTTCCATTCACAATAGCCAAGAATAAACTGAAGTACCTAGGGATATAACTGACCAAAAAAACAAAAGACCTATACAAGGAACACTATAAAACCCTACTACAGGAAATGAAAAGCGACCTCCACAAATGGAGGAACATCCCATGCTCATGGATTGGGAGACTCAATATAATAAAGATGTCTATCCTACCCAGGGCACTTTATAAGTTCAATGCTATCCCGATCCAAATACCAACAACCTTCTTCAGAGAACTGGAAAAATTGACAAACAACTTCATATGGAGAGGGAAAAAGCCCAGAATTAGCAGGGATCTGCTCAAGGAAAAGAACACAGTTGGAGGGCTGGCTTTACCTGACTTTCACACTTACTACAAAGCCACAGTGGTCAAAACTGCATGGTACTGGCATAATGACAGATGCACAGATCAATGGAAAAGAATAGAAAACCCAGAAATAAAACCATTAGCATATAGACAACTGATTTTCGACAAGGGCCCCAAAAGTATCAAATGGGAGGGTGATGTCCTTTTCAACAAATGGTACTGGAGACAATGGAAATCTACATGTAGAAAAATGAAACAGGATCTCAACCTCACCCCATGCACAAGAGCAAACTCGAGGTGGATCACAGACCTGGAAGTGAAACCACAAACGATCAGAACCATTAGCAAGAGAATTGGGGAAAACCTAAGAACCTTGACTCAGGGAATACAAAGGCTAACTGCACTAGGTCAGGGTACACATGAAGGGGAACCTGAAATTGACAAATGGGACTTAGTAAGAATAAAACACATGTGTGCATCAAAGGACTTTACCAAGAGGGTAGCCAGACAACCCACAGACCGGGAGAGGATTTTTAATAACGATACAACAGACAAAGGGGTTATTACAAAAATCTACAATACCCTTGTTTCCTGCAAGAAGAGGAAAACAGATAACCCTTTGAAGAAATGGGAAAAAGAAATGAAAAGAAGCTTCACTAGGGAGGAGGTCCACATGGCCAATGAACATATGAGAAAATGCTCCCGCTTATTAGCCATCAGAGAAATGCAGATCAAAACAACCATGAGATACCATCTAACACCCTTGAGGCTAGCCCAGATCAGAAAATCGGAGTGCAACAAATGTTGGAGGAGATGTGGCGAAATAGGAACACATACATTGTTGGTGGTCGTGTAGATATGTACAGCCACTATGGAAAGCAGTCTGGTGAAACTTAATGAAAATGGAAGATGAGCTACCCTATGATCCAGCTATCCCACTATTGGGTATATACCCTGAAGAGGCAAGAAATAAACCACAGCCAGTGGTATGCATGTCAATGTTCATTGCAGCACAATTCACAATTGCAAAGAGTTGGAAGCAACCTAAATTTCCATCAGTAGATGAATGGATCAACAAACTCTGGCACATACACACAATGGAGTACTATGCCTCACTCAAAAGCTCAGGCGAGCACGTGAAACACATCTCTGCATGGGAAGAACTGGAGGAAATTATGCTAAGCGAAGTCAGTCAATCACAAAAGGAAAAGTACGGCATGGGCCCCCTGAGGTAAGTAGAAACAGTATGGTGAGTAAAAAAGAGAAGACTCCTATATGCCATATTAGCTGGCCCAAGAGATAGGGTAAGGGGAGGAGGGAGGACTAAACCCAGGGAGATACATGTTGGATGCAACACAGTAATGGGAGAAGGATGAGGGGGGTGGAGTAAAAAGGGAGTTCAAAAGTGATAGGATAACTGAGGGAATGGGGCACTAATCCACCCAGCGGGGGAGTACGGGTCTTGTCTCCACAGAAACCAGAGTGGGTGAGCAGTTCCTACCACGAAACACCCAACCATGAGGACAATGTGGACGCACGGAAAGATGCAAGAAAAGAGAGCTTTAGAGCCGGACACAACCCGAGTCAAATGGACTCCATCTCTAGAAGTGGGTGTGGCAGAGAACAGGGTGGGGGAGCGACCAGCATCCCACACCCCCAGGGACAAAGACAAGAAGGGAGGAAGAAGAAGAGAGCTGGTCCAAGCTCCACGCCGACACAGGATGCTCAGAGGAGTACATCCCTCTGGAGACCCATTGCTCCACAGAAAGGACAGGGCAAACAATTCCTGGGGGCACGAGAGAGGAGAGGAGAAGGGGGGGAGGACAAACACATGGACAGGTTGGGGGAGCAATAAGTGGTTAGGAATCGATGGAAAGGAGGGTATGGGAGGTCTGGTCGGGATTAAGCAAGGACAATGAATCTATGAGAAAACA
>PVJH01039414.1:0-16411 GCA_004026705.1 Nesogale talazaci | reverse complement strand
ACATAGAGCCACGCCTAAAATAGACTATAAAAGCTTTGGGTTTCTCCCCCTCGGGGTTCCTCCTCCTTCGCTGCCCTCCTGTGATGGAGGCAGCTTCAATAAACTTTGCTGAAACGCCATCAGAAGAGTCCTAGCCATTCATTGCGTTGTGTGTTGCGTGTACCTGACCTGATCCGTCTCGGAGAGGGGCTCGCGGCAGGAGGGAGGACGTGAACACGGCCATACTCAGTCCTTCTTGGCAGCTGCCTTCCTCATGGCGGCCAGCACGCTGCTGACCTCCTCTCGCTTCCTCTTGGCTCAGATGTGTGTCCCCACCTGTTTCTTGATGAACTTCAGGGCCTGCTTGTCCTTGGACACCTTGAGCAGCTCCATGGCCCTTTGCTCGTAGGGTGCAAAGCCACACACCTCCCGGGTCATGCCCTGCACGAACTTGGTGTGCTCGGTGAGACACCTGTGGCACCTGTGCCTCGGCTTGCTCACATTCTTGGTCACCTTGTGACCCTTGTCGAGGCCCACGGCCAAAGGGTAGCGCTTAGCCATAGGCCAAACCATGCAGCAGCTCCTAAAGACCCGGTGGCAGAGAATTCTGCCCAGAGAACTCCCTTACCTACTCCTCTCAGTTATTGTATCTTATATGATTTACTACAAAATAACAGTAACGTTTGTGGCAGCCACCTAATGTGGTGTCAATTTGAGGAACAAAAGTGTTGGGGTGGATTCTATACGGTCAATCTGAGGATAGTCAATAAGATCTCTGTGTGGCATGGCTTCCTCCTGAGAACTCTGGCCATACTTCCCCCTTGGAGGTGTGAGACTCACTACACAGTCCCTTGGAGATGCAACTGACAAGGCACAAGGCTGATTCTCTGTGAGACATCCTGGAGGAGAAGGCCCATGAAAATATCTTAATACCCTAAGCTGAACAAGTCACATGGATTCAACCAGACCTCTGAAGCCAGAAAAGTCATGCAGAGACTCCTCCCAGTGCTGAGATGCTTGAGAAGCCACAGAGAGACCCTGCCTGTGCTGAGATACTTAGACCTGGATCCAAAGGCTTGCTACCCTCTGGTCTGTGATTGTCCGGCATTTGATGCCATTCCATGCATTTCATGAGTCTGAAGAGGAAGTTTTAGATTGGTTTTGGATACATGGGCTAATATAAGACTTATAACCTTGGACTGGCCTGGCCTGGGATGTTTTCTCAATGTTCAATTGCTCTTGTATGTAAAACTCTCCCTTATATGCATATATGTATCTATAATTTTGTTTATCTAGTCTACCCAGATGAACACAAAGTTGTTACTTAAGGAGCCACATATATGGAGGTCTGCCAGGACATTGTTGTTGATTTAATTTCCTTAGATGCCCTGTTTAAATATACATAGTATATTTCTAAAACAAACTAACAAAAAATGCTTCCAGATTCCTTATTCCCTCAAATCTAAACATTAATGGATTTTTTAAGATGAGAGTAAAATTAAAATGGACTTAGTGTTTACTATCTAACAAGTTCATCTTATACAAGCAAACAAATAACAATAGCATTAGTATTTAGAAGGGAAGTTGGATTTTGAACATGCAAAAGTTCTTGTAACTGTACCCATCTATTTTTCAGAACACAAGGTACTCACAGTCTTCATTTTAGCTCAGAATATCATCCCAAATCCTTCTCCAGACTCTGATATATTTACTATCTATCTTGTTTTTATTGTGTCTACAGCACTTATTCAGGACTGGCTTGTTTTTTTCAGAACTTAAGTATGCTTACCTTTTATATGCGTAATAAATCATCTCTGACGTATACATGCTCCATTTCATGTAGAAAATGTGATGAGGGTGGTGATACCTGGAGGGTGGAGGGAAGGTTGTATAGGAGAGGGGGACACTAATGATATGGATCTACATATAACTTCCTTCCTGGGTTATGGGCAATAGACAAGTAGATGAAGGGAAGCTTTGGACAGTGTACAGTATGAAAAAATGGTAAGACTTTATAAATTATCAAAGGTTCATGAGGTATGGGGGAGCGGGGAGGGATGGGAGAAATGAGGCGCTGATACCAAAGGCTCAAGAAAATGTTGTGAGAATTATGATGGCAAAAAATGTACAAATGGGCCTGGCATAGAATGGATATATATATATATATATGTGGATTGTAATAAGAGTTGTATGAGCCCCCAATAAAATGATTTAAAATATATGTGCTATCTATTTACCTTATATGCTTTGCTTCATCAATGTTACTAAGGTCTTCTCTACTTTGAGGATGAAGCTCTTTCCCATTTGAATGCTGCTTTTCAATCTGAGGGACTCATCATTTGTCACTATATTATTCAATATTGAAATTATATTCAAAAGTGTGTATATTTTTGTGCCTGTATGTGCCATCTAATCTCTCAGAAGTAAGTCTGTCTGATCATTCGTCCTAGTCTGTTTTAGTATGGAAGCACTTTTGAAACCTGCCCACCATTGGTTGGTTACTCTGTTGATATTTGAAATACTGATGGCACAGCTTCCACAATCATATCATCATGCAAACCACCACAGTATGACAGAGTGGCTGCTCACTAGCCAACATTATGATAAAATATTAAAGTTGGAAAGTATTTAATTTTACTTGGATTCACAATCGAAGCTTGTGGTAAGCAGTTATAGAAAATCCAATGATGTAGTGAATTGGGCAGGATTGTTGCAAAAGACATCAAAAAGTTTTGTATAATAAAAATGTTATGCTAAGGAATAAAGTATGCCCAATCCAGTCCAGACCATAGTATTTACAATTGCCTTACATGCATCTGAAAGTTGAACAATGAAAAGGAAGACTGATGAATCAATGATTTTGCCTTGTGGTGTTAACAAAGAATATTTAAAATAGTCACGAATTACCAGAGGACCAAACAAATCTGTCTTGGGAGAAGTCCAGCTAGAATTCTCCTTAGAAATGGTGAGACTTTATATTTTGACATATTACCAAGAAAGACCAGTCTCGAAAAACAGACACAATGCTTAGTAAAATAGGAGGTCAGAGGAAAGAGAGGAAGACCTTTAAAGAGACTTAAAGAGATGGATTGATAACATGAGCTGTAACCATGTCTATAAAACAATGCTGGTGAGAATATTAGTCCTTGGCTGTCTTTTGTTCTGTTGGGACCAACTAGATCACACTGAATGTTGAGCATCTATTTTCCCTACCTTTTCCTGACAGCTACGCTACTGTCCTCTAGCTTCTACCTTTCTCTTTATTAAAGTTTCATTTTTAAAAGATTATCAGTGTCTTCTTTATTACAAAGTGATATCTCATCTTCTTCACAGAATTAATCGACTTCCTGCTCTTAAGAAACATGTTTTCACTCCCTTAGCTCTCATTATTCACATTCTCCTGAATTTCCCTCTGTCTCTCTATGGATCTTTCTCAAAGTTCCTTTGCTGATTCAGCCTCCTGACCAGACACCATTTAGTAAGGTTGTTCTTTAGAGTAAATTCCAGGACTCTCTTCTGTATTAAATATATGAGATGAAATCAATTTTTCCCTTGCCTTCATTACCAATTTTAGCTTTTAAAAGTCTGTTTCCAGTCTAGACATTCTTTGTGACTTGAAATCGACATCTTCAATTATTTATTATAAATTTTACCCTGGGTATGCCAAAAGTTCCTCACATTTTTTAATTTTAAAATTCAAACTTATGACCTTCCTTCCACAATCTCTTCTTCATCTGTGTTCTTATTTCATGAAGTGTTTTACTATCTATTTAATTGTCTAAGCCCTGTTGGTGAGGTGATTCAATGCTAGGCTGCCAACTAAATGATGCGTGGCTTGAATGCCCTAGGACTCCACTGGGGAAGACATTGCAGTCTGCTTTCTGCAAAGATGTTCGGACTTGGAGACCCTGTGGGGAAGTTCTATTCTGTCCTATGGGGTTGTTAAATAATTAAATATGTGTATATGTGTATGTATATGTGTGCATGTATGCATACATTCTTACATAGTTTTGGGTGCCAAAGGGTTCCTCCAAAACTCTCAGTTTTGAAGTTATAATAGTCAAATTGTTTACCAGCCTGGCAAATTGGATTGCTGCTTCGAATTCTTCACTCCTTTGATATCTATTATGCACCCTCACCCTTTGCCATGGGTTTTTGGTGCCCTCTTACTGTGGGCAGAGCATGTTTCCTTATCGATTGACTAAAGACTTGATGATCATCTGACTTGCATCATTCAACGAAATGTGATGCAAAGCGAGTCCTTAAGCATAGTGATGGTGTCTTGTCCTGTTTTCTTGTGTGTGGTTATTTCACACGAGGGTGTGTTCTGTGTTGCCAATTGTGCAGTGAGAAGGAAGAGCTGCACACAGCAGACCTAAATGAAGTCCCGCAACTTAGATCCAACTCAGTTGAACTACAGTCTGCGTGAGAGTCATGCTATGTAATCTGAAGACCTGCAAAGGAACAAAGTCAATGTCTGCTTTACTAAATCACTCTACTTGAGAGTGACTTGCTCCAAATGACCATTGTAACAATATCTAACTCCTACAGCAACTACTTGAGAATCCACATTATATTTCCATAGTACATTTTGATTTTGATTCATTTTATCAGGCTCCTGTACTGATGCTAATTTATACCCATAATTCATTTAAAGCAAATAAATACAAACTGTAGCTCTTTGGAAGGAACAGTCCCTCCCTATTTGAAGTTAAGATGAAATATACATAGGATGTCAGATTGAAACCCAATAAAAGTTCATCAAATGTGAAGTAGAAAGCTATTTTATTTCTTTTTTATAACAATACTGGTTCTTATGTCAGATTGGCTTATAATTAACTGTGATTACTTTAACTCCTCTGTAGTTGCAACCTCAGATACTGGTGTAATGGAGAAAGGTAGAACTCTATTTTGAGACAAAAACCCCAAAGGATATTTTAGGTCTGATAAGGTCTCATTTTCTAATTAATTGTCATTCCTATGAAACACCAATGCTAGATTAGAGATAAAATTGCAAATGTCTTTTCTGTTGGTGCTCGTTAGCTAGACAATAGATTATCCTTCAGATCTGATTCATAATTGGTTACTAAACTCTTCACTGCTTGGAAATGAATAGACATGCTTCTTGACTAAAAAAACAAAAACAAACCAAAACAGCTAGACAAAAGCAGAGTACTGAAAAAGAAGAATTATAAAGCTTGATAGAAAATGCTGTAGAAAAGGATAATTTACTTTAGCAAAGCTATCTTTTGTCATTAAATTAGCTTTTTCTCTTTCTGAAATATTGCTTTATTTTATTTTATCCAACTTTTTAAGTAAAGGAAGAGTTATCAATTTAAATTAAGGGAATATTAAACAAGAAACTGTGATATATAACACAGGCTGAATTGCTTCTTCAAAGAACTATGCTCAGAAACTCACCTCAGATATAAAGGCACCATGGGGGCATAATTATTTTATGTTGGATCGTTAACGTGAAGGTCAGTAGTTCAAAACTACCAGCCAGCCAATCCTAAGGAGAAAGACAGGACTCTCTATTCCTGTGAAGATTTGCAGTCTTGGACATTCAGAGAGGCATTTCTCTACTGTCTTATAGAATTGCTGTGAGTTGGACTGAACTCAGTGGCAGAAAGTTGGGTTTTATTTGGTTTTTATTTTTATTTGAACAGCAATTTTTTTAAATGTGGCATTATTTGGAAGTAGAGTATCAGTAGATGTGATTCATGCACATCAGGTCATATTGGAGTGCCAACCCTCTGAAAAAAACAAACCCAAACAAACAAACAAAAACCCTTACTGACATTGAGTAGATTTTGACTCATAAGAATCCTGTGGGCAAAATATATTGTCCCCATGGGTTTCTGCGGACACAAGTCTTCACAGGAGCATAAAAGCTCATCTTTGTACCTTGGAGCAGCTGTTGGGCTTCATTTCCTTACCTTGCAGTTATCAGCCCTAAATGCAACTCAATATGCCATAAGGAACCCATAGGTGGGGCATAAGTTAATAAGTTGTGTCATCTTTATGCAATGAGAATAATATACATGGACACAAAAATATCCATAGGGAGGACAGCAGGTGAACTCAGAGGTAGAGACTTAAGTGATGGGTCAACATATCAAGGAACAGTATTTGTGATGTTGACAAAGAATATTGGCAGTATCATGGACAGCCAAAAGAAAAAACAAACCCATTTTTGGAAGAAAGAGAGCCAGATGCTCTGTAGAAACGAGAAAGCAATGACTTTTTCTCATATGCTTTGGACAAGTCACCAGGGTAGACCAGTCCCAAAAAAAGGACATCATGCTTGGTGAAATTGTTACTTTTTGTTTCAGTCCAGGTAGACTAGAGGAAGAAATTCATAGGCATGCATATGGATAAAGGGAAAGGTTTATTTACAAGAGGAATGCGACATTGAGAAAGCATCCCAACCCAGTCCAGTTCAAAGTCATAAATCCAATATTAACCCATATGCCTGATATCAGTCTATAAAATCTCCTTCTGACTGACGAAGTCACAGGCCAGTGGGTGCAGAGTCCCAGCACCAGCAGGGGACTCCCTAGGGTTCCTTGCTTCCAGGACTCAGGGTCCATCAATAGCATCTAGTGGTGGTAGAAGCAGATCAGCGCCGGCAGGGGTCTCCATGTGGCTTCTGCAGCCTCAAAGGTCTGGTTCCATCAGGGTAAGGCCCTGTGGCTTCTCCTCCGGCTCCTCCAGCTTCTCAGATGCTGCCATCTTATCCTGTCCATAGTTCATGGTCTCTGAGACTAACTCTGAACAACTGGGGAGACAGCTTCTCATCTTCACGAGGGAAATATCGCGAGATATCCCAGAAGACTCAGGAGAAAGCCATGCCCACACGGAGGCCTCATTGGCCACTCAATGGCTATCTGCAGATTAACAGGCTAGACTCCACCCCTACATCTCAATCATGAAATTAACACAAGCACATGACCGCCACACTGTTGTGGAGAGGTGCCATGGAGACCCCCTGACCCAGAGCAGACCTGAGCACAAGAGAAGGAAACACCCCACCTTCCAGCAGTACTCTCACAATTGCACTCATGCCTCAGCCCATGGATGTAGCTGCTGTGTCAACCCATCTCACTGAAATGTCCAGGAGACATTTACCAACCATGAGGTCTCCTGGAAACATGTCCAGAGTAAGTAAGATGCAGTCTTGCCATACTTGCCAATAAGGAGCACCTTACTTCTCCCAATACAGGTACATTGGTTTGTTTTAGCAATCTGTGACACTTTCAGTTTTTTCCCCAGTGCTGCAAATTCAAGTTCTTCAATTCTTTTTTAGTCTTCCTTATTCAATGTCCAAATTTCACATGCATATGATGCAGTAGAGACTACCCTGGCTTGGTTAGGTGTATCTGGGTAACTTAATTGGGCATCAAAAGAGGCCGATTTCAGGAGCAAAGGCTGGGCCTCCTACTCCCACCACCAAGGCAGTGATGCCCCCCCCCCCCCCCAAAAAAAAAAAAGAGGCCGATCCATGACAAGACTGTTGCAGTGAGTTCACACCTGGCAATCAGAGTGAGGATGGTGTAGAGGCAGACAGCGCTTTGCTCTCATCCGTGTAAGTTGCCATGAGTAGAAACTGACTAGATGGCCCCTAACAACAGCAGGAATAAGAAGAAGCTACAGGAGGAGTGGCGGACAAGCATTAGCTCCGAGCTCTTGGAAGGCAACATTACCAGCTTCCTGATTTCAGACGACCATTGCCTGGAACTACCAGAGCATACATTACTGTTGTTTGAAGTCACCCACACTGTGGTGCTTCCTTAGAACAGAAAATGACTGCAGGATGTAACGCACACTGATTTCTGCGATTACAGATCCTCACAAGGGCAGAACTACTTCACCTCTCTTCTCTGGAGCAGCTAGTGGATTTGAAGTACCAACCTTATATTTAGCGGTGCCATCAGAATTCCATTCAAGTCCTCCAAACTCACTGCTGGAAAGTTGATTTGGACCCAGAGCAAGCCTCTGTGATGTTTTCTGAGATTTTAATAAGTATAAACTAGCTAGTGGCTGCAGAGTCTCCCATCTGTGTGCTAATTGCCATTGGTTATGAGGTGGAGTTACAAAAAATATGAGGGTTTTTTTTTTCACTGCTTCTGAGCATTCTCTCTCTCTCTCTCTCTGTCTCTCTCTGATCTTGAGGACCTCTCTCTCTCATCCTTATCCAATTAATTTTGTCATTACATTGAGGATTCGCTTGCATGAGATTTATTTTTTTAATGACTTAGAAGATTAATTTGGAAGAACAGAGTATATTACTTTTCCTGTTGAGTAGGTAGAAAATGAGGTCAGCCATCAAAGTTTCAGCTGGCTTCGCTCGGGGCCTTATGAACCCAGGAGGCTTGATGCTGAAGTTCCAGGAGTGCACGCGCACACACACACACACACACACACACACCGCAGCCCCAGAGGTTTCACTCAGCCAAAGTGAGAGAGCAGCATGAAGACCTGCATTCCCATTCTGCTGCAGCTTCCCGGAAGGACTCCTTTCCTCAGGCACTCAATTACTTAAATTATAGAACTGGCAGTGACTCTCCATTCTTAAAACAGCTAATTGAATGTAGACTTAGGGGACGCGGCATTTGCAATGCTCCTGGGGGCACGCGCTCATTTCCGTCGAGATTTAAAAGTCAACCTACCCAGACGCAGACCAGGTGCCTTTCTTCGGGTAGCCAGAAAAAGAGAGGGAAATTGGTGGAGGTTTGCTGCTGTCCTCAGCAGACAGGAGAATTAGGATCTGGCTGAAGTCAGTTCTGGAAGCGTGCTGTTGCCAGCCAGGAATCAAGCACTTAACCAGTTCCTCCACATAAGGATACATGCAGACCCACCACAGTGTCCAACTGCCAATATTATTGGAGACTGAATGAGCTACTTTTGGGACATGGATCAGGAAAAACAATAACCCTTTCTAATCCCCATAGCAAGAGAGAGGATAAATGAAGACGACTGGAGACTGAGGTAGCTCTAGAGAGTACAGAAAGTGGGCATGGACTGGAAGTAGTTCTCAATACTTGGGATATTTGGTAACAATCGACTTTTCAGACAGTTTTTATTTAATTTTTTGTTTTCAAAAACAACTTTAGTCCACTATCCAAATTCAGAAACTCATATCCATGTAGAATTGTTGGCAGTTGTGGTTAGCATGCTATTCTTCTTATTCAAATAGAAAATATTATATATTAGGAGATATTATAACAGTATAATTGTTAAAGGCTTAAATGATATGAAAGAACCATTGTTATATTTCTTGAGGAAGTATTTACCATAAAAACCACCACTTACCTCATATGACTCATGAGAATTATACCATTTAGAAGTATGACATGGAGATATTATAGGATATTTAAAACAAGCAGAAATCCTGAGTATCTGTAGTGAATATCATATAGTAAAATAATTTTCCTCTCAAGATCACATCAGGTTATTATTTGAAAAGGAGTTTCTCAATAGTCATTTTCTTGGGTTTTGATGGATAAAATTATTTGATTATGCATATTTCGGCAAAAAGAATTGAATATTTTCCTCCTTAGTTTCAAAAAACAATTATGGGCCAACTGCTATGATTCAGGCATAGTTCTAGGTTTGAGGGAAAAAAGGTAAAAACTTGAAATTTCTCATAAGACATATGTAATTTGATGGTGAGAAGAAATACATAGACATAGTTATAATGCCATATATTAAATTGTCTAGTTATATATATACATATACATAAACATATATATGTATTCTACCAACTCACAATGTCCATCCTGCCATCATTTAAAATAGTCCTACTCAACTTTATAGCTGTTAATAGAGCTGTGGTTTTCAATTTGTTCATTTAACAATTGCTTGATGAGTACCTGCTATGTGACAGTAATGGTTTGATGTGTTTGAAATATGGTAGAAACTATATGAACCGAGGTTCTGGAGATGTATATTGAAAGTATCATGGACGACTATAAATAAAACCCAACTTGTCTTGAGTAAGGCAAGAGTACTCCTTAGAGGTAAGGAAGGCAAGACTTCATTTTTTCAGGAGAGACCAGTCCCTGGAGAAGGGCATAATGATTAAGAAGGGAGAGGAGCAGAACAAAAGTGGAAGGTCCCTAAGAAATGGATTGACATAATAGCTGCAACAATGACCCAAGACAGCGGTTCTCAACCTGTGTGTCACAACGCCTTTGGGGGTCGAAAGGGGCTGCCTGGTTCATAACAGTAGGAGAATTAGAGTGACAAAGAAGTAATGAAAATAATTTTATGGTTGGGTGTTCACTACAACAGGAGGAACTGTATTAAAGGGTCACCGTATTAGGAAGGCTGAGAACCTCTGATATATAAGATATTGTTATGTGCTATGGACTAACATAGACCAGGATAAAAGTGATGTAGAGGGATTGCAGGTTAGGTAAGGCCACTCGATAAGGGTCATTTGAGAATTGAGCTGAAGAAGTCAGAGTTCAAACTAGGGAAACTGTAGATCGCACATGTAAATAATATCTGTATCTTTTGGAAGAACTGAAAATAGGCCAATGATTCTGGGGGACAGGAGTCTCAGAACAAGGAAAAAGAAGGCTAAAGGAAAAGAAGTAGAAAGAAAAGCCAGTACCATAGTCACGGGCCAACTCCTGTAGCTCTTGGAGCCTAGGAAAGGGTGTGAATGTTCTGAATGTGATGAGGGCAGTGTCATAGAGAATTGAGAGTAGTAGTCTATAACAAATTTACATTTCCAAAGAATGACCTTTTACTGAGGCTAAGCAGGGCTCAGGGACCAAGTCCTGAAAAAGTTACTTAAATCATAGGGGATAGATTATGGTGGCTCATATTAGGATTCCTCAATAACAGCACTGTTGATACTTGGGACTGGGTAATTATTTGAAGAGGTAATTCTCATACAATAGAATATTTAGAAGAATCCATGTCCTCTATTTATAAGATTCCAGTAGTAACCCTACATTTGTGATAACAAACATGTGTCTAGTCATTGTCAATATTCCTTGGGGACATATCGTATATACTGATGCATAAGTTGAGGTTTTTCAGCACATTTTTAATGCAGTTTTATGGTAAAATTAGGTACCTGGCCTGATATTCAGGTTGGCTTATACTTGAGTATATATGGTAATCACTCAGTGAAGAATCCCTGGTTTAATGGATGGCAGCAGTGGAGGTGATGAAAGAGGCTAAATTCCAGCTATTTATTAAAGCAGAACTACTTATCACTTGAATGTGAGTGTAAGAAATGGAAATCCAGATGACTTCAAGATCCCTTAAGTAAGAAAATTTATTGATATTTGGAGGTTTTCTGCTGGTTGTGTGGCAACAAATCCATCCCTGAAGGGGTACCTGTTATGGTCATCTAACATTCATTTATAAGACTTAAACTACTACCATCTATAACCTATATCCATTTATTTATATTTTTAGATAGTGTATCTTTTCAAAAGAGTCCTGAGTGTACAGACGATTATCTCACAGAGCTGCTGGCTCTAAGATTAGTAAAACTAGTCATTTTCTAGAAGAAAGGTGAGGTTATCTGTTCCAATAAAGATTTATAATCTTGGAAACCAAAAAGTTTTACTCCTTCCTAGGATTTTTTACGTTGTTCATGAATAAAATTCTTGATGTTCTCCCTTACTTTATCAGATCATCTGTCATTAATATTCAGTGCATCAAATCTATTCTCGAAATGTTTTTGAAATTCAGCCAAGAGAGACTCAAGGTTGCATTTTGGCATCTGTGGGCTTGTTTTAATTTTATTCAGCTTTCTCCTGAACTAACACAAGAGCCACTGATGGTCTGTTCCACAGTTTAGCAGTCATGACATATCAGTACCTAAAGACCTGATGGCTCCACTCCTACCATCATTACCAAAATCAGGTTACCATGGTGGATTCCGCTCCAAAAAGCCATCTCCCATTCAGTCACATTTTCAGTGCCCATGTACTTGAGGGCTCCATGTGCAAGCAGAGTCTCTGACAATATTTCTTAGTTTTGGCTTTCACTATTTGAAAATGCATTAGAACTATGCATAAAGTTTCAGCAGTTTCTTCTTCTGAAGTGGGGAGCTTAATCTTTTTCTCATTGCATGCTTTTAGTGTGGAAACTCCTGTGAAACAAGTTTATTTGCTGGCACTTATTCAGATTAAAAATCTGAAAATCCTAAAATATGATGTTTTCAGCTTCATAGCAACACACAAGCCACCACAATATGACAAAGTGAAGAAAGCAAAGGCCATTAAAAAGATAGGAAAAGAGAAATATCTAAATGGATGGCAGAGGAGACTCTAAAACTTAATTTTAAAATACCTAAAGTACATGGCAAAAAGGATGAACTCAAGGAGGTAGGACAGTTTGAAGGGTACTTTGAGAAGACCCAACTAAGAGTTATAACAAAATGTGCAAGACTTTAGAGTTAATAAATGAAAGAGAAGAACATGCTCAGCTTATCTGAAACAGAAAGAATTCAAGGAAAAAGAATCAAGCCTCAAATTGTAATTTTGAAGGCTTCAATGGGCAAAATACTGAATGAAACTGGAAACATTAAGACAAGTTGGAAAAAAATACAAAGAGTTATTGGACCATTAAACCACTAAAACTAGTCAACAATCCACCATTTCAGAAGGAAGCATATAAACTAGAATCAATGGTGCCAAAGGAAGAAGTTCAAACTACATGGAATTCCATAGATAAAAACAAGGATCCAGGAATTGATGGAATAGCCATTGAACTGTTTCAAAAAGCTGAGGAATCACTGGAAGCACTCACTCAGATATGCCAGGAAATTTGGAAAAGAGCTACCTGACCAAAATGACTGGAAGAGATCCATATGTGTGCCCATTCCAAAGAACGGTGACCCAACAGAATGATCAAACAATTGAATGTTGTCATTGATGTCACACAATCGTAATTTTTTCTTTTGATTATCCAACAATAGTTACAGAAGCACATTGCCTGGAATCTGCCAGAAGCTCAGGTCAGAACAAGAGATATCAAGAGATATCAAGGATGATGTCAAACAGATCTTCTTTAATTGTTTCTCCTTGACCATGCAAAAGTATTCCACAATGTGTTGCAAAATAGACTGTGGATAACCTTGAGAAAAAGGGGAATTCCAGGACACGTCCTTGTGCTCATTTGGAACTTGTATATGGATCAAGCGGCTGTTGGGTGAAGAGAGCATGGGAACGCTGCATGGATTGAAGATTGGAGAGGTGTGAATCAAGGTTATTTATTCTTATGATACTTGTTCAATCCATGTGCTGAACAATTTATGAGAGAGAGAACAATTTGAAGAAGAGAGTGGCATGAAGATTAAAGGAAGTTTTGATAGGTAGGTTTACTATGCCAACATGACCAATGAACAGATGCGGGATTAATTGAAGGGCAGAGAGATAAATGCCTTGCCAAGCCTCACCTTTCTTTGCTTCTTGCTCTTTGATCATACACCAGTGCGTAACTGCTTTGTTTGTTCTGTGCCTCCCTTTGCAAGCTATATTACCTGTAGGACACCTAACTTGAGGACTGTGTCGCTCTAATCTGAGGTTCCTTCAATACATGTTTTGCCATGTTAGTGAAATATACATCTCTTGAACCGGGAACTGTCCGACCCTGCCGTTGGGCTGACTGTTGGTGACCTGATTTGCTGTTTGCTGCCTGTGGCCTATTAGCCTGAATGGCTCTTTAGAGGACTACCTAGCAGCCCTCAAGACTTGAAGGACTGTCAGTGTATTAATTGTCTCACAGAATTGAGCTGCATTGAGCCATTTGTTCTGCTTTATAGATTAACTAACTACCTATCTCTTATGTTATCCATCTATATAAATCTATATAAAATGTCTAGTGTCCTGGTTTTGCTTTTCTAGAGAATCCTGTCTACCAGAGAAGTCTTATTAGCAGTATGTGGTATGCAGATAACTCAACCTTGGCTGCTGAAAATGTTTAAGAACTTTCACTTGCTGATGAAGATCAGGGATGGTAGCCTTCTGTATGAATTACAGCTAAATGTAAGGTATATCAAAATTTTCACAACTTGATGAATAATTAATTTCATGAAAAATGAAGAAAAGATTGAAGCTGTTAAAATTTCTTTCTTTCTTGAATCCACAACCAATGCTCACGGAAGCAGCTGTAAGATCAAAAGATGTATTGCATTAAGTACATCTGCTGCACAAGACCTCTTTTGAATATTGAAGAGAAGGATGTGTCTTTGAAGCCTAAGGTATACCTGATCCAAGCCATGGTAGTCTCTTTTGCATCATATACATGTGGAAGTCAAACACTGAATAGGGAAGACTGCAAAAGAACAAATGCATTTGAATTGTGGTGCTGGGGACTAATATTGAAAATGCTAAGGACTACTAGAAGGGTAGACAAGGTGTACTGGAAGAAGTAAGGCCAGAGGACTCCTTAGAGGCATAGATGACAAGACTGTAAGTTACCTCTAACCCAAAGCAACTCTTTGCACACTTTGGACATATTTTCAGGAGAGACCAGTCCCCGGAGAAGATCACATAAAGCAGAGAGGCACTGAAAGACAGGAAGACCTTCAAGAAGATGGATTGACACATCAGTAGGCTCAGGTATAAGAAAAATTGTGAGGAAAGTGCAGGACTGTATAGTGTTTCCTTTTGTGCAGAGGGTTGCTGTAGGTCGGAGCTGACTTGATGGCACCTAGAACAACATGCTTTCCCATTGGCCTGATATGAGCTCAAATGGACTCAGTGGCAGTAAACAGGTGCTTTCTGAGCAGTGCTGTTATTAAGTGCCATCGAGTCGGTTCCAAACTTTATACACAGCAGCATGAAGTATTACTTAGCCCTGTGTCATTGTTACAATTTTTCCCTTTGTGGAGCCCATCTTCCCCCTGGATGATGTATATTGTTGCTGTTAAGTGCTGTGAAGTCTGTTCAAACTCATGGAGCCCCTATGCCCAACAGAATGGAATTTCACCTGGCCTTGCCCCATCCTCACAACTGTTATTAAGCTTGAGCACATTGTTTGTGGTTATCCATCCGGTCGAATGTCTTCCCCTCTCAGGGGTGGTCTAATCTGATAAAACATCCAAAGTACTCTAGTCTCATCCTTCTTGCTTCTAAGGAATATTCTGACTGTAATTCTTCCAAGACTGATTTGTTTGTTTCTTTGGCACGCCATGATACTTTCAATATTCTTTGTCAGAACCGTTGGTCTAAATGCATTCAGTTTTACTTATTCAATGTCCAGCTTTCACATGTGTATGAAAAAGACCATATCTTTGGTTGGGCGGACCTTGCTTTACAATCCTTTAAAGAGGTCTTCTAAAGCAGATTTACCCAATGCATTAAATCCTTTTATTTCTTGACTGCTGCTTCCATGAACATTGCTTATGGATCCAAACAAGATAGAATTTTTGGCAACTTTAACTCTTTTGTTAGTTTGAGAAAGTGATTCACACTGAAGGCTGGGATACTTAGACTTCATCAGCAAATATATCTTCGTAACTTTCAGTTAACAAGGTTGCGCTATTTGTATATCACAGGTTGTTAATAAGATATTCTTCCAATCCTAATTCTGTGTTTTTCTTCATATACTCCAGCTTATTTACTCAGCATATAGTTTGAACAATTGTAGTAGTATTTCACCAAAGCACATACCCTTTTTGACCATAGGCCTTGTAACACTCCCTTGTTCTGTTTGCACAACTGTCTTTTGATCCATATACATGATATTCATAAGCAGAATTACATGTTCTGGAATTCCCTTTTTTTCTTAAGGCTATTGAGAGTTTGTTATCATCTATCCTGGGGAGCATAATTTACATAGTTCTCTTTGATGATGTATTTTTAGGTATATTGAAAATCATCTTGCAAGGCCTATGATTGACCTTAAGATACAATTATTAGACAGCATGTTTGTTGCTTTTCAGCACAATGTCCTAAAGCAAGAGCTAATTTACTCTCCACATTATGCATCTGTCAGACCCACTAAAAAGAGGACAAGAATCAGACACAACTTGAAATGGGACAGTTGGAAGAAATCTCCTTGGATTTTACAAGTCATGAAACATTCTTTCCAGATACCTTTCATAAAGATGAACATGGCCCAGATAAGCATACATATGGCATAATTGTATTGCAAAGTTATGATGAATGTGAAGTGAGTGGTTAGACACTTTGATTTACGCAGTGAGGGGTTAGAATCTCTTATTTATTTGTGACTGAGTATGGCAGTAAGTAAGGCTGAGATGGCACTGCTTCGGAATGGGCTTAAGTGAGAAAGAGGTAAAATCCAGCTCCATAGGATCAGGCCATCCAGGTTAAATGTCTTTCTGCATTTTAGAGAGATGGCTATGGCGATGATGCAGAGACTGTTGGAAGCAGGGTGTGCTGTTTAAAGACATTTTGTACAAGGCAATAAATGAAGGATAAACAATGCACAT